>PVIH01007276.1:20000-102014 GCA_004025045.1 Sigmodon hispidus | reverse complement strand
AAAAAAGAGAGACACAACCCAGCTTCCAGTATCCACCAAGAACATGAGCTGGCATCCTTTTTTTCTCTTGAGTCAGGGTCTCCTGTATCCCAGGCTGACCTTGAACTCAATAGTGTAGCCAAGAATGACCTTGAACTTCTGATTCCTGCTTCCACCTCCCAAGTGTTGGGATTACAGGTGTGTACCACCATGTCTAGTTTTATGTAGTGCTGGGAGATGGAAGGAACATAGGCCTCCTGGTTGCTAAGCAAGTACTCTATCTCCTGGGCTGCATCTCCAGCTGGATGCCTGCTCTCTCCCTAGCTCAAGGAAGGAGTGCCCAGGAACCAGTCTCATACACTCACTGCCTGCCTGGCCTCTGTGGTACTATGTTTCCACTGCACACACCACTCCCCCAGCCTCTTAGGGGCCACTGACACTGTGTGTGCTGATAAATGCTGGCTCATCGCTATTTGTAATTGTGAGAACTTCTTCCTGGGTTGGGGAAGGGAACACATAAATGGCATCTATCCTGTCCTCATTCGGTTCTAGTTCACCCTAGGAAACCAACTAGTTTATTGGGCACATTTATGGAGCATGGATAGGGAGTCACTGACAGGACTGCCAGTGACCCCAAAGCAGCCACACTGGGAAGGATAGTGGTTTCCCCATGGCCAAATACACAGAGTTCCCCCAATTAACCTTTCCTGTATCCTATATACTCAAGCTCAGACTATCTGAGACCCAGGACTATGTGCAATTAGGGTAAATTGCATTCAGAAGGCTGGAGGAAGAGGCTGGACATGCAGGTAAGAGTCCAATGACCCTCCCTACTCCCTCCTACAGAAGAATATCAGTAGTCCACAGGCAGATTGTGATGGCCTCTTGCAGGCAGGCACAGCTGTGATGGAGGCGGCTGTTGTTTTGCTGAGGGTGGGCAGCATTCCACATCACTCTCTTCTCAGTGGAGAGGCTGTATTCTTCACTGTGTGTGGCCTTCCCTTGCCTTCCTCTGCCAACAACCCCTACCCTGAAATGTGTGTCTGAAATGCAGTGATCAGAACATGGGCTGCCTGGATTCTTGAATTATGCCCAGTGGCTTTTCAGCTCATCCCAACTTCCAGCCTAAGGACAATTGGACAGGCAAGTGGCCAAGGCCAGGAGGCTGGCTACAGCTGGTTTTCCCTTCCGGGCCCCTATAGAAAAGACTGTACACTCCTACCTACTCCTTGGAGATGGTGTGCCTCTGACCATATGAGATCATGGTCCTGACCTCAGAATGTTCCTCAAGGCTTTTGGTATACCCAAAGTATGCAAGATTCTCCTTCCTTCCCCAACTCGTTCCTTCCTTTCTTCTTTTTTTCTTTTTTAAAAAATTATTTATTATATATACAGTGTTCTGCCTGCATGTATCCCTGCACAGAGGGCACTAGATTTCATTACAGATGTTGTGAGCCACCATGTGGTTGCTGAGAATTGAACTCAGGTCCTCTGGAAGAACAGCCGGTGCTCTTTACCTCTGAGCCAGCTCTCCAGCCCCCCTTCTTCTCTCACTCCCTCCTTCTCCCTCTTACCCACCATTCTCTTTCCCTTCTCACCCTACTCCCCAAGAGCTGAGTTACATGTGTGCACCGCCATGTCCGCCCAGTCGACACTGTTCTCCAGCATAAAGCACTGAACAAACAAGTGTCGGTCTCTACCTCTAAGTCACACTCAGGTGGTTTTCACCAAGCTCCTCCAGCAGTGGAGTATCTTAAGCTGTCTGAGTGGACATAGGCAAAGCATGACAGTGAGTACTGGGCTGGATCTTCTCAATCAGAGAATGAGGCAGCCATTGTCTGGGGCCATACACTGCAGCGCCCAAGCCTAGAAGACTCTCCAGGCATTCTTTGTTGGCATTCCCCAGCCCAGCTATCTGAGAGGTAGCTTGGACCAGCAGGGGTGAGCACAAGCTATGTGCCCAATGGTTTTCAGCCAACTTCTTTATTGTAGATCCAGAAAAAAAGAATCCTGGTGGTTGAGATCAGATCCCCATTCACTGAGATGTAGGCATACTAAATGGGTTGCTTTAAGCCCTCAAGTTTGTAATGCAAGGAAAGGAAACCAATGTCCAGTGCACCGTCACCAAGACATCAGTGAAAGAATCCCATAGCCTCTCACATGGTACCAGGCACACATCCCATGCTCCACAGACCCTGTGCTTCATAAATACCGATGGAAGGAAGGAACGAACCGCATTTGGATCTATCCCAGGTTCTGCATCATCATGGCAATAAAACCTTTCTAAGTTGCAGCTGGTCCACAAAGTGGAGATGGTGGTTAAGATCTACCAGAGCGGCACTGTAGTCAGGGTAGAAAGTTTAAGTGGACGTGTTAGCACTATGAACACATTTGTCTTCAGGGAGATGGTGTGGCTACTAACCTGGGTGGTTTAGTGGATTGTGGAGGGCTACCAGGTCACTCCTATCTCACACTGCCAAGTGTCTGAAGTTTCAAGTCTCTCATTCAGCCTTGGTCTCCCATGCCTTGGGAGTCAAATTCAACATTCCCCAAGTGGCAGCACACCTTGAGACCTGGGCTCCTATTTCTTCAGAGTCCATCTTTCTTGTTGATGTGGTGCCCTTTGCTGTGAAGTTTTCAGTGTTTTTCTTTATCTCTTCAATGAGCAGAAGAAATAAGGTCCAACCACCAAGTTGTCTGATGTTAAACCACAAAGCAAAACCATCACCCTGCCTCGTGGATGAATTCCAACTCATTTTCTTATATCCTCTTTGTTTGAGAAAGGATCTCACACTGTAGCCCAGGCTGGCCTCTAACCTCAGCAACCCTCCTGCCTCAGCTTCTTAAGTGCTGGGACTATAGGTGAACCATCTGGCTTTCCTTTTTTTGTTTTCAGAACCGTTTGTTCAAACATGGAAACTGGGCTGGTGAGATGGCTTTATCTGTAGAGCACTTGCTGTACAAGCATACGGACTTGGATTCCCAAAACCCACATGAAAAGGCCAAGTGTGTTGGCACACAGTTGTAATGGCAGTGCCTGGAGAGCAGAGACAGGCAAACCTGGGTGAAAGTGAAGGGCCCGGTCTCCAAGGTGGAAGGGCCGGAGAGGGAGAGGTGGCTCAGAGGCTGAGAACATCTGAGACTCTCCCAGGGGGCTTGAGTTTGGTTCCCACCTGCCACATCAGCTGGCTCACAACTGCCTCCAGCTCCAGCTCCAAGGTCCTGAAATCCTCTCCTAGAGACCACAGGCATCTCTGCATGCACGTACACACCTAAATTATTATTATTAATAAAAATGTGGAGTGTCTGGGGTAAACAATATTCATGCTCACACATACAGATACACAAATAATCGGGGGAGGGGAACTGAGGCTTGGTTGGCCATGGGGACTCAGCTGTGGTCTGAGGGGCAGTGGGCCAGTGGGCCAGTGGGCCAGAACTAAGGGTGTTTTCCAGGCCACCAACAGAGCTTTTAGGTCAGCTGCTGTCAATGTGGCACCACACATTTGTGCAGGCCCAGTTCTGTTACCAAAACCAGATCCAGCTGGACAGTCAAAGGCTGGGAACTATGTGGAAAAGAGATGATCCATGCAAGGGCATGGGGAAGACTTGTGCCTGTTTATGATGAATGTCACAGGAAGTCACTGTCACTCATGCAGAAACAGAGGCCTGCACACAATGAAGTGTGTCCTCCTCATTTCCTCCAGGGAGGAAGAACTCTTTTCTTGGCTCATTCAGATAGGGACAGCATCCATTTGTTCCTGCTGTGTGGCATAAGTGACCATGGTCTCCTGTTCCTGTTGGTGGAGGCTGGCTGCAGCCTGCTGTGCCCAGAGACTATCATAGGGCTTCTCCAACCTGGTTCTCTTTGTATGGTGCCAATAAGGAGAACCTCCCTCTCCATTCTGCCGAGAAATCTGCTCCAGAGAGGATTGCGCACAATGTGGGCACCAGGAAGTAGGATACCAAGGGCAGGTACCCAAGGTCTATGTGCTACAGAGTGGGAAGGTTTTGAGTGGAGTGGGACATCCAGAGGAGAAGTAAAAGGCCATCGGGGAGGGTGTGTGATAGAGAGATGAATCTGAGGCAGGCAGCTTGGGGTGGGGGGTAGGAGGGTGGGGAGTAGGGGTGGGGTGTGGGGAGGGGCAGGCAGTAGGGCTCTAAAGACAAACAAGAGAGAGAGAGAGAGAGAGAGAGAGAGAGAGAGAGAGAGAGAGAGAGAGAATTCAGCTATACTTGTTGGCCAGTAAGTATCAGGGATCTGCCAACTCTGGCCCATCAGTGCTGGGGTTACAGATGTGTGCCATACCCGATTTATATTTATTTATTTAAACAGTTGTTTCCTCTGTGTACAATAGTATTTTCTGAAGAGTGAGCTTTTGAGGCAAGTTTCTCCACAACTGTCTTGAGGGGAGGAACAACCCCAGTAGCTAGGAGTGGCCAGAAGGGCCTCTGGTGCTTTCTGAGTTCTGAAACATTTGAATGGATGTACTGTGGCCAAAAAGTGCATTCATCTTATGTTTATTTTTCTTTCACACCAAATTTTTTAATGCAGTGCTGGGAATTGAACCAGGGCCTCCTGCATGCTGGAGGATGGGGCATGGGGGTGGGGTGGGGGTGGGGGATAACGGGTGGAAAGCCACATGAAGGAAGCCATGGGAAGAAACCTAGGCACTTGCAGAAAGTTGGACCAGAAAAAGGAGTGTCAGACATCCATATTGAACAGAGCATACACACACCAGCCAGGGCACCACGTTATGCACATTCCCAGTGCCCATGCCCACACCTCTTTCTTAGCTTTCCTTTGACCAAGAGAAGTGGTGTGGGCACACTTTGACCTCAAGGGCATGACTGTCCCTAGAGAGCACCTCATATATCTCTAGCAGGCCGAGCTGCCACCTTTTCATAGTTCTGAAACAAACTGCTAATTCCTCTTTCTCTGATGCATTTGATGGTCACTTCAAATGAAATTCTTCAAAGAGATTGCAAAAGAAGAAAAAAGCAGGCAAAAGAAAAGAAACGGGGTATTAACTACAGACTCCTGATGGGTTATGTTTCCCTGAACGCAATTTCCTGCAATATTTTTGTGCTTTAAATTACCAATTCTAGTCCCTGTGTAGCTAAATAATAATAATTACCATATAAATGAATATGCATATGTGTCATTTTTTCTCCTGAAAAGCAAGAGAGCCTGCTTGTTTTGGGTGAGGGTTTGTTTTGCTTTTGAACAACCAAAGCTCATAATTAGAAGCCTCGCCTCGCCCTGGAAATCTGTCTCCATTGGGAAGAGATGAAAACGACTCCAGATGCCCCTCAAAGGTTAAAAGAAATCTTAAAACAAATCGAAGGAGGTGGGGCTTTCCCCTGCAGGTGACAATGGCTGGGACATAATCGCAATCACCTCTGTCTCAAGCACAATCCCACTGGTGTATGAAGGAGGGAACACTGACCAAGTGCCAGAAGACACCTCATCCACGGCAGAAGGACCCTCCTCAGTAAGTGAAAGTGGAGAACAATTATGGAAGACATTTATGTCAAACTCAGGCCTACAAACACACACACACACACACACACACACACACACACACACATGCACGCACGCACCTGCACACACATATGTGCACCTGCACATACACATGCACCTGCACACACACGTGCATGAAATAAACAAGCAAACAAAAACCAAAACAACAACAACAACACCAAAAAAAAAAAACAAGCTGAATGGTGGTGTCACACACCTTTAATTCCAGCAGTCAGCACTCGAGAGTGCATTTCTGAATTCCAGGCCAGCCTAGTTTACAAAGTTCCAGAACAGTCAGACCTACACAGAAAAATCCTGTCTCTGAAAAAAACTCCAAAAACAACTAGGTGAGGTGCTGAGCGGAGCCACATGTGCTACCGACCTGATCAGAGGGGCCACCAACAGGTTAGCAGGCACAGGCTTTCCAAACAATAGCGATGTGCCTTCAGTAAGATGGAGCAGATAAGGCTGTTCCCACCATCAGCCACAGGGCAGTATTATAAATGTCTGTGTGGTCAACACAGTGTGATTACATGGAATAAGATATAATTGAGGCAGCAATTATGATATAAACATCAATAAGAGTAAATGCCATTATTCTGGTGACAGTGGGGCCTCTTGGCTCCCTAGAAGGACCCTAGAAGCCAGAACTTGAGCTTGGTCTATACTGTATGGATCAAGCTTGTTCAAGAAGGACTGCTGGATGTCAGACTTTGCTGGGACTGGGGATTCAGCTCAGCTGGATGAGTGATCGCCTACCTACCATATGCAAAGCCCTGGGCTCCATTCCTGGCACTGCATAGCCAGGTTTGATAGTCCATGTCTGTAACCCCAGCACTCAGGACAGGTGGGCATAATAATCAGAGGTACAAAGCCAGGGTGAGGTATACAACTGAAATCACAGAAAACCTCAGTTTCTCCAAAACCATCACTCCATAATGTCTGGCAGAGAACAGGCAGCCCTGACCAGCTAGATTCGATCCCCTGGAGCTGAAGCTATGGGCACTTGTGAGCCACCTGATATGGTTGCTGGTCCTCTGCAAGAGCTGCTCGGCCATCTCTCCAGGCCACTGATTCCTAATGTGTCACAATAGAAACAGAAGGGCAGCTGAGTTCATGTGAATGTACCTTGTTCTCAGGACACACAAAGCCACTCTGTAACTCAGCCTGAAGGATTTGTGGCTCTGCATTGCAGGCTAAGTTTCCGCATTTACTGCTGCCGGGATGCAGTAACATGAGAAAAAAACACTTGCCCTATCAGTACTGTTTGGCTATTATGAGAGGAATGGTTGTAAGGATTCCTGGCACCCCACGTGGCTGAGCCAACATGGCTCTGGTGGGATGCACCTCATACGGAGGCACGCCCCTGGGTGTGGCTGCGTAAACCCATGCACACCCCTTCTCTTAAAAAGAGACGCCATGTTTTGGTTGCTCTCTTCTCATCTCCTTCTGTCCTGCTTCTGTTTCTGTACCCACCTGGGAACTCTCTTAAATAAACCCTCGTGTGGCCTTGGTAGTGTGAGTGTGTGTGTGTGTCTCTTCTCACGCATGAAACCAACAACGGTGACTCCCAAGCTGCTCAGCTGGTTCCAGGTGCCTCAGTTTCCATGCCAGGCAGTTTAGCCACAGTTACATGGCAGCAGGGTGAGCGTCCCCTCCCCCTCTCTCTACTTCTTGCCTCTGCCCCATCTCCTGTGTCCCCCACAGTTATGGCTGGGTGGGGGAGTGCTTAGAGAGAAAGTTCACAGAACACCCACAGACAAGTCCTTTCCACCACCATGACAGCCAGGCCCCTCCAGGGTGACTCCTTCAACACAGGACAGTATGTCCACCTGGCCAATCCCTGATGCTTTTGTAAAGTTTTATTGGGAAGCAACCCTGCCCTTTTGTGACACCTGTATTTAGCTGCTTTTGTAGTACATAGAGCTGACTGGGGGCCACAGAGAGTCAACAAGCCCCAAACAATCTCACCCTAGCAAAGTGTGACAGAAAAGCTCAGCTCTGGGCACCTGCTCATACCTGGGCAGGAGAGCCCTGTCTGTCTGTCTGTCTGTCTGTCAGACCCTTCTTTTACTCTAAGACTTCAGCTTATATGTGATCCATTCATACTTCACATGAATAGAATAATTCATACAGGACAGCCCTGTGAAAGTTGCTGCTCATTCACCAGCACACTAAAAACAAAACAAAACAAAACAAAAACAGGGTGTTCTTCTAGATCTTGCCCCCCCCATCAATTTTTAAGAGAGGGAAAGAAGGAGGGAGGGATGGAGGTAGAGAGCGATAGCATGTCTACACACAGGTTCCAGGGCTGGGCAGGACGGACTAAACATACCCTACCTTGTTGTACGCACACATTTAGGCATCCTGAATCCTCAAAGCAGGTACCAAGTAGAGGATGGAGAGGGGGCCAGGAGGAAGGGTCAGGGTCGGGGAGTATGTGGGAGGGTGACCAGTCCACAGGCTTTTCTGCTGCAGCTAACATGACTCAGAAACAGGGTCCCGAGAGACTGTGATAAATGTCCTGCTAACTCACCTCTCTGCTCTACTGCTGCCTGGCCCTGGTGTGAAGAGAGCTGAAGGAAACAGGAAGCTGAGTCCTAGAAGTAAAATCACAACTTTCTGGATGGAAGGCTGAGGAGTACGACAGGAAGTGACCAGGGAGGGACCGTAGGAAGGCAGCCCCCAGAACAGGAAGTGACCAGGGAAAGAAGTCCACAGGGTTAGTGTTTGCAGTGGAACTTCTGAAGCTTAGAAAAAAAAAAAAAAAAAAAAGCATGAGGTTTATTTTTTGCTCATTTTTTTATTAGCAAAATGATGACTAACCTGCACTGTCAGCCTCACTGGAATTAGAGCCACCACAGAATCACATCACTGAGTGTTCAGGAGAGCATCTACAGAGAGGCTTAACTGAGCAGAGAAGACCCACCCTGAACATGGGGGGAGGGCCTCAAACTGAATGAAAAGGAGAAAGTGAGTTGGACACCTGCATCTATCTCTCTCTGCTTTCTGACAGTGGATACAATGTGAATGATTGCCTCACATTTTGCTACCATGCCTTCCCCAACAGCATTCCAAGGAATGTGCTGAGAAATAAAGGCTTCGATCTAACCCAGGGCCCCTGGTAGGGAGGTAGCAAGGAATGGCATGGCCCTGTGGGCCTCATATCTTAGCTGAAAACAGGGTCCCTCGACATCAAAACCAAAACCTACAGCCACTTGCTTGGAACATGCTAGAACCCAAATGAATCAAGTACCTGCCAAGACAAAAATGTCAACATGCGCCACAGAGCAGGACCCAAGGTCTCATGACATGAATAGCCTCCAGGATATAACCCCACTCAAGTCCAGGAGATCCGGTCCAAACCTGACTCATATGGAGGGAAAAAAAACCCAAAAACCAAAAACAAGACACCATCACTGTGGTGTTGGAATCATTCACAAAACAAAGACTCTAAAACATATAGTTTTTTAAAAGGTCAATTTAGTAAATGATGGGAAGATCAGTATCTTAACAAAGGAATAGGAGGCAGAAAGAAGAACCAACTGAAATTTTAGGACTTAGAAAAACAAAAACCCGGGGCTGGAGAGATGGCTCAGCGGTTAAGAGCACTGACTGCTCTTCCAGAGGACCAGGGTTCAATTCCCAGCAACCACATGGCAGCTCACAACTGTCTGTAGTTCCAGTTTCCAGTTCCAGGCAAACACTAAGACAAATAAAAAATAAACAAATAAATAAAGTTAAAAAAAAAACCCCAAATTAAAAAAAAAAAGAAGAAAAGAAAAACAAAAACCCAAATAAAAACCACACTGGGTGGGCTCAGAGGTGGAAGGATGAGACTGGAGGAATTAAGGAGCCTGATGAAGATCTCTTTAAATCATCACATCTGATGAGCAGAGAAAATGAAAACAGAACAGAGCCAGGAAGCTATGGACAACAGGATGTTCCTAAGCTCCAGAAGGAGAAGAGAAGGAATGTGGTGCATGTGGGGTCAACTTGATGTGAGTATGGCCATCTTGGTTGTTACTGCCATTCTGTCACCCTGATTCATCCCAAGCCCTAGAGAACAGGGTCATTCAGACAGACATCAATTGTGCTGGGTGGTCCCGGAACTGGACTTGCTTCCAAACCCATGTTGGGCATGTGAACAGGCTTTGGGAAAGGCCAGGAACACTGTGACCCACCTTTATGTGCCTTAGCATAAACTCTTTCCTCTGCCTGTGTTGCTATTATCTAACACATATAGAAATGATTTTAAAAGGTAGATAATTGAATCTACTTTTAAAAAGCAGCTACTTGTTTTAAATACTTTACATTGATATGGATTTTAGTTTATTGATACAAATTTAAGGTTAATTTTGTTACACTGTATATTTCTACTTTTGTTTAAGGTATTATATTTATATAATTCTTTTAAATTGTAATGTATAATTAAAAATACAGATTAATAATCATCTATGATAATCAAGCTTATAGTCATGTTGGTTAAGTTTTTTAGATATACAGATATATTTCAATTAGATAGCTGATAGCTAATCTTCAAACACCTCAAAGACCTACAAAACATGGCATTTAAAATATTTTAAGAACTTAGACTTTTCTGCACAGTGAGACATGTCTTTTCCTGGCAGCACCAATCTATTTCAAGAGGATGATAGCGTTGCTAACACACACAGGAACAAACCACACTAGCAATGGCCCATGCTAGACTTTATTTAAGAAGGTTGTGGGCAGGTGCAGGGAGGAAGAGAAGAGAAGAGAAGAGAGCCACCCCCTCATGGCATGTCCCTTATGAGAGAGCAGGTGGGCACAGGTTTGCACAGCCATGCCTAAAACATGAATATGGATGAAAGGGGAGTGAGTGCCCAGGTAGCGTGTGGAGGAGGGGGTATGTTACGTGGCTTCACCTCGTTATGCATATGAATGAGAGCATGCAGTGTGTTCTGGAGGCACCATGTCAGGTTAGTGTGGTTAGCACATTTCCCAGGTAGCTACCATGTGCCAGGAATCCTTACAGATAGGCACTGAAGAAACTCCATGTAGAGTTTAGTTTCATTGTGGCAAAAGTTAGCCACTGGGCAGGAAACAATTGTTCTTGCCTTGACTGCTGACTGACTGACAGTATGCTGTATAAACTGGACATGTAGGACTTATAGGAAAGTGACCTCTGAACTTTGCCAGAACAAGCCAAGATGATCCTTCAGGTTCCTGCTTCACAGAGAAAACTGTTAGACATTCTGCAGGACACAGGGAGAAGCGACTGATGAACTGTGCCAGAATGGGCAAAGCAGTCCTTCAAATTTCCTGCTTTACTGTAAAAGGTCTTCCAGAGACTCTAGACCTGTAAGCTGAAGATGGATGCCCCAACAGTACAGAGGAACTTTGGGTGACTGTCCATGTAGCCAGATGTCTCTGTCATTTCCAAAATTTGGAAGTTGCTTACAATGCACTTCCTGTTTACTAAGGTAATGTATTATTCTTCTGTGATCTTTGATGTTGTTGAAAATTAGATAGTTATAATTACAGTTTTCCTTAGTTGTAATGAAAGGTAAATTAGATATGAAATTTTGTGCTCACATAAATAAGGGAGATAATAGAATCTTTTCTATAATTTTGCTAAATACAAATAGACTAGATATTGTAACTGTAATTCTTGCTTGTTAATTGTTTTGTTATATGTAATTTCACTATGTTGCAATTTAAATCTTTCTTTTTGATTAGACAGAAAAGGGGAAGTGATGTGGGATGTCTTTGTGTACACTGTGAATTGCAATTGGATAATAAAGGAACTGTTTTGGCCTGTGGCAAAGCAGCTTATAGGCAGGAGGAAAATTCAAGCATAGGTAAAGGAGAAGGAGGGTGGAGTCAGAGAAATGCTGCAAACTGCCACCCAAGGGAACGAGATGTAATAGAACACACGTAAAGTCACTAGACACGTGATAGGACATCGTTAAATAGAAATGGTTGAGTTAAGTTAAGTTAAGTTGAGTTTTAAGAGCTAGCTGATAATGGTCCTAAGTCATAAGCCAAACAGTTTGTAATTAATAGAAGCCTCTGTGTGATTATTTGGGGCTAAGCCACTGTGAGACCTGCTGGATGGGTCAGAAACATCTGGCTACATGACTGTCCCAGGTTTCCTCTGATCTTTCTTGGTGTAGATCTGGGTCTGTTTGCCCACTTGTGGCTGGCTCTTAAACATTGGACCAGGTTTTCTGAAACTGTGCAAGGAATGATTTAAAAGACAAAATCTGGGCCTGGAGTGATGGCCCTGTGGCTAAAAGCCCTGGCTGTTCTTCTAAAGGACCAGAGTCCAGTTCCCAGGACTCCATCATACAGCTCAAACTGTCTGTGATTCCAATACCAGGGGATCTTGTGCCCTCTTCTGGCCTCCATGAGCACTGCACACATATGGTGCACATACATACACTCAAACACAAAATAAAAGTAAATAAAAAATTCTAAAAGATTAAAAGTCAAAGACCTTGGATACTTCGGTGTCACTGTCTAGTCTCTTAGACACACACTTGGTTCACTTAGTTCACACACACTTTTGCAATTCCATCTTGCTAGCTGCTCCCCCAGGACCCCTCAGAATGGGTTAGCTGTCCCTATAGGCACCCCAACAGTACCACAGCCCCACTGAAGCACATGAGCAGACTGATCTTTGCTCGGCTTCTCGTTGCCAGCTTTGCCTTCTCCATAGCCTCTATGATGGACACATCCTTTCCCCCTTATTCTGGAACCACCCTGAGGCACACAATGCCATGCAGTCTTACCCTCCTGAGGCAGTCATCTTCATTCAGGCGCTCCTGGACCAGGCCGATAAGTATTGAATTGGGAATCCTCTGAAAGAGAGATATGTGGTGTGAGGTCCCCAATCCTAGGCTGACACTCAGTGGGACAGACACGGACAGCACCCTTGACTGGGCCCCTGAGCATTGTCTCCATAGAAGGCACGTCCATGATATCTCTTCCACATTCTCTGATATCTTACCATCCTACTCCATGCCTACCTCCAAGCATCAGTTTCCCCAAGCCTCGGTGCCCACCTCACACTGCCCCATGCCCTGGAGAGCAGAAATGAAGTTTTCATTGCACAGGCTGTTCAAGGATGTATCTGTCATTTCCAGCCTTGGTGACATTCAAGGAAAGGAACTGTGTCTTTCTTGGGTCTTTGTGCCCCACACAAGATAGGAGTAGAAGCCGGCTGGCTGAGACTTGAGCGTGGATGTGTATACCTCTCTCCAGCTGCACATTCACACTGGTAACCAAAGGCTGGCTTCAATAAGAATGTTCACACCACAATAAATGGGCAAATGATAGAAGGTCTTATTACCCCTATAAAGCTGGTGTGAATCAACAGATCCCAGCCCCAGCATCAGATTAGAGCCAAGGACATGCTCCTGGAAGCCTGGCTTTTATGAATGACACATCAGAGTCATGGAATCATAACCACAGCTGGTACCACCTACCTTGCTTTTTTTCCCCCTTCTTCTCTCACTGGCCTGGAACATTCCAACTAGGTTAGGCTGGCTGCCTAGCACCAGGACCCTTCCTGTCTTTGCTGGGATTACAAGTATGCATGCCACATGGCTGACTTCTTTACGTGGGTGCTGGGGATTGAACTCAGGTCCTCATGCTTGTACAGCAAACCCTTAACCTACTTAGCCGTCGCCAGCCCCCTCCCTAGCCCCTGCATTTTTGAGACAAGGTTTCGTGTAGCCCAGATCCTCCTATAACTCCTGTGTAGCCAAGGATGACCTTGAACGACTGAGCCTACTGTCTCTCCCTCCCATGTGCTCAGAACACTGGGGATCAAATCCAGGGCCTGATGCCTGCTAGGCAAGTGCTCTACCCCAGGAGTTCTGAGTCTGAGACTCTGTATTTACAACATGTTCCCAAGAGATGGCATTGCTCGTAGACGGGCCCACACAGAGAACCTCTGGTCTAAAGTGATCTAATAGTCAAAGGGTCCACCAGGCTGGGAGCCACTGGCCACCTTTTAGCTGGTGCTGCAACCTCCCAGGTGTCCAGGGGAGCTCCCAGGGCTGGCAATGTAGAGGGAGTGGATCGGCAGCATCTTTTCATTCCTTCCAGACCCCTCCTAGCCAGAGTGGTTTCCTCCATTTCTGGGCCACGTTCCCAGGGCTCACCCCCTCTCCCTGATACCATCTACTCAAACAACATTCAAATAAGTACAGGAGGCAGCTGCGGATGCAAGGAATGCAAGCCGTCAGAGCCCATGGTTGAAAGGTGGCAAGCCCAGGTGGGGTGCATGCCTCTGGAAGCCTTCTCAGCAGGGGCTAGGTGGTGGCTTTGAGCAAGGCCCATCCCGAGTGCCCCCTGCCGTTCCCTGCCACTGTGCTGTCTGGATGGCAGCTTTGATGTGTCACATCATCACCAGGGCTTCTGGGCTGTTTCTTGAAGCCCTGCCAGACTGTCTTTGCAGGAGAGTCAAGCTGACTCCTTCCAGAACCCCGGTAGTACATCCCCACCCTCCAGCCCCCAGGCCTGGCTGTAGGGGAAGGCAGAGACAAGCCAATGGAGACCAGGTGTCTTCTCCTGGGCACAGGTATGAGTACCAGACTCGACTTGGGCCAGTCTATGTCCTTGGTTGCTTAGGGACAGCATTGGCTGCATCTCCTTCGGCCAGTGTGGGCTTTGTTCCCTTCCCTGGCAGTGTCCAGTGTCGCCTGTAGCAGTTTGGGGGCCCAGTGGTGGGTGGGCTGGCTGGCCACCCCAATGTGCCTTCCTCTCTTGGAGGACATGCTGATTGGATGCTTGGAGGTGCCAGGTGTACGGGCTGTTCCTGGTTCTGACCCCAGGACCACTTAACTTCCAGCATTGGACTTCATTTCAAATGGGAAAGGCATGAGCTTGGGTCACTTATCAATAGGCTCCACTTTTGGGGACCCTAATATCCCTGGGTCACCTAGGTGAGCACTTCAGTGCACAGAACAGATCCTAGCAGTACAGCATGAAGGGACAAGCTGAGAGCCACTGGCTGTCTCTGCCTTCCACACAGACAGCGGCTGTCAGAAAGGTCAGGAACCTTTTCCGGGCCAGGCGGGCGGCTGAGTGGGTAAAGACACTCGCCACCAACACTGATAAGCCGAATTCAATTCTTGGGACTCATTTGGTGGAAATAGAGTCTCCTCTTTCAAACTGTCCTCTGACCTCCCCAGGTGCCTTAGAGCATACATAATACAGTACAATTTAAAAATAAAAAGGGTTTTCTTTTCTTTTTTTTTTTTTTAGAACAGTTTCCAGATTCTTGTGGGACGCTCAACTGCTGCAAGGGTATCTTTGTCATATTTCATAATATACAGTTCAGAATAAACAAAAAGCTGTGTGAAGCCTCTGTCTTGGGAGAGTTCTGCCTCTTTGATCAGGATCTTCCATTTCTAGCACCATCACAGCCCTCCTCATAGGAAAGCTGCAAATGCACCTCAACTCTGCAGTCTGGAAAGGCCTCCAGTGCAGGTATGTTAATGTTTCTATCTTCTGAGTGAGCTCACCAGCTGGCTGGGCTGGCTGATGTATGTGACTCCCATGCTTGCTCCGGGCTGTCAGCACTAGAGGGGCAATCAGCCCGCGACTGTGGCCGGAGCATTGGACAGATGAGTGGCTGTGGCTGTGTGTAGACTCTGGGACGGCGGGGCTCAGGGGACGTGGAAAGTGACCCACACATTGAGTGGGTGTGAAAGTCCCACAGGAGGGTCAAGGAGCCTGGACCTCAGACAGGAATGCTGAAGGACACATTCCCACTCTTTCCCAAAAGGAATTCTGAAAAAATTCTTGGCATTTCTGTTTGATTAAAGAGGAACAGTAGCTGATACACAAGACAGGAGGTAAAAAGGCAGAGATCTGGGTCACTAGACAGACAGACAGACAGACATCAATCAGCCAGCCAGCCAGCCTAGGGGAGTTCAGGTTCAGTGAGAGACCTGACTGAAAAAAGAACATGTGAGAGTGACCGAGGAAAACACTCATCTGGTCTATTCCTCTGGTCTACACACATACACACACACACACACACACACACACACACACACACACACGCACACGCACACACACACGCACACGCACATACGCACGCACGCACGCACACACGCACGCAGGCACATGAAGAAATCATCTAAAATACTTTAAAAAATAAAAAATAAAAGAAGGTGGAAACTAGCCAAGAGAGTGGGAAGCGGTGGCCTAAGCCATGGCTCCTTTTTCCCTGACCTCACCCCCACCCCAGCCCAGGGGCCAACGGTACCTTGTAAATCTGGTAGTGTCTCTTGGCTTCCTCAGCCAGGGGAGAAAACTCTCTTTCTAATAAGTTCTCCTTGGTTATGAGATTGCTGTTTAGATGTTTGCAGAGCCACATTGCCTGAAGAAAGGAAAGTAGAAATGAACGTGAACGTGACACACACCGTAGCTACAACTCCACCAGGTGGGTGAAGCAGCTCAGTCAATAAAGTGTTCCCTTGCAAGGGCAAAGACCTGAGTTCAACCCCCAGAGCCCATAGAACAGTCCCTGGCAAAACGGTACACTTGTAACCCCAGGGCTGTGAAGGGCAGAGAACCCCTGGGGCCTGCTGGCCAGGCAGTCTAGACTCCTAGTGAGTTCCAGGTCAGTGAGACCCTGTCTCAGAGGAGCTAGATGGTATTAATGAGTGCAACACAAAGATGCCCTCTGGTCTACACACACACACACACACACACACATACACACACACATTCGAGGCAGGTATGGTAGTACTTGACTGTAATGCCAGCATTCAGGAAGCTGAGGCAGGAGAACTATCACGTTTGAGGCCAACCTGAGCAAACAGAGGGACTCTGTCTAAAAAAACAAAAGAATTAAGTCTGCCAAATCCTTCTATATTCTGTTAGAAAAAGATGGCTGAGGAGCCAGGACCATCGCTGAGCAGTGAAGGAAAGGCTGGCATTGAGGAGACAGTCATTCATGAGTGGCTGGAGGAGGCTCCAGGAGACAGACATAATGGGTTCTGTCTAGCCTCTCCCCATCGGAACTGTCTGTCTCACCTACTCTGTAGCATCCACCCCAGGTCTTCCCGGGACCAAGGAGCTCTGCAGACCAAGGAAGAGGTGGACAGCTAGGTCTCTCTGTTTCACACCTGCTCTGCCCGGCAAGTCCCTCCCAGTGACCAGAGAGGAGCTAGGTCTCTAAACAGCTGCACTGTTGCTGAGAGCCCAGCAGGTGTCTAAATGCAGTAGAATAGGCCATCATGGATCCCAGCATCAAGATCATTGGTGATCCAGGCCCAGCCCCCGGGGTGGCCACACCCATCTGTAAGAGACTCCAGGACCCTGCAGTTTCCAAAGTCCTGGTAATACCAAGAACCAGCAAATGGGGGAACCCATGTCTTTAAAAGTAACATAATGGTGGGGGTTGGATTCAGGGAGGCTGACTAGAAAGAAGGAGAATAAAATGAAAAAAAATTAACAACTACATATGGAGACCCAGAAGGATAGAGAGACAGACAGATGGACAGATGACAGCAGCTACACTGACCTCACAGTGCAGCATGCACAGGGTGTTTCATGCAGGAGTTCCTTTTTGAGGTAAAGTGCTAACCTAACCTAGGCTACAGCCTAATCCTACTGTAACAAGAGCTTAAAGGTAGGAACTGTCTCATCTCAGATTATCATACACCTAATACATCTCTGGAGTTTAACAGCTACAACTAGGGACTAGCCGGGTGTGTTGGGGTGCCTGACGCCAATACTGACAACCTGAGTTTGGTCCCAGGGACCCACATGATGAGAGAGAGAGTCAGCTCCTACAAGGTGCCTCCTGACCTCCACATATGTGCTGTGGCCCACGTATGCTCCCCCCTGCAACACACAAATGCACATGTGTGCACGCACAAAATAAATACAATGTAATGAAAGTTTAAAAAAAAGAAAAAGAAAACGTGGACCTGCATGCAGCCGGATATGGTAGCCATTGAGAAGCTAAGGGAGAAGGATTACTGTGCGTTTGGGGACAGCCCAGGCTACAAGCACCAGTTAGTTCTAGGCCAGCCACAGCTATATAGTAAGACTCAGTCTCAAGAGCAAAACCAGGCAAAGCCAAGCACCCAGGGATTAAAGAAAGGAGAAAGGCTCCAGCTTCCCCCCAGCATCTGGTGAGAAAAGAGACAAAGGAGAAAGGAGCTGAATTGTTTCCTGGTCTGGACCTTCCTTACCTTGCTTCTCTTAATGTGGAGAGACCAAGGAGTAGACGGTGGGAATGCTAATTGTGAGGGAAACGTGAGCATCTATGGCAGACACAGTGTCTTTGCTCTTCCATGATACACTGAGACTCGTAACCAAAGCCTCCAACACATGCAGGCTGTGTGACTCAGAAGTCTAGAAATGCATTCTCCAGCTACAGCTGAGGGAATGCCCGGGGACCAGGGAATGGGGGCAGCTCATCCCTGAAGGGTCGAGTGGCTGGTTTTTAGATGGTTTTTGAATTCCCACTGTGGTGGTTTGAATGAAAATGGACCCATAGACTCCTAGGGAGTGGGCTTGTTGGAGGAGGTGTCACTGGGCAGGCTTTGGGGTTTTGGAAGCTCAAACCTGGCCCGGTGGCTCACTCTCTGCTCCTGACTCCTGCCAATGCAGACTTGGAACTCTCAGCTCCCTCTCCAGCCCCACACTGCCTGCACGCTGCCATGCTTCCAGTCATGACGATAATGTGCTAAACCTCTGAACTGTAAACGAGCCCCAGTTAGATGTTTTCTTTTTATAAGAGGTGCTGTGGTCATGACATCTCTTAACAGCAACAGAAACCCTAAGACACTGGCTATGAACATACACTGTCATTTGTAATGAGAAAGTAAGTAAAAAAAATGAGCAGGTGTGTGACCAATTCGCCAAAGCGCAGCCTCCTATTCACTGGAGCATGGACGACACATTCTAGAACTACATTTAATATAATGCACTTACGATGGTGGTTTTCCCCGAGGCAGGCGGACCTAATATCACAACCTTCGGCACTGTGGAAGAGAAAGATTTGGATGTCAGCACTGGGCGTGACGAAGTGGCCTTCCATGTCTGTGCTGAGCCGGGTCTATTTCTTTCCTCCCCAGATTTCATTTCTGCCAGTGTGACACGGCCATTCATAATCCTGAGTCTGGGAGACACTCCCGCCCCAGAACACATTCTCTGTGTTTAGAGAAGTAAGTGATCACAGGGATGGTTTATTTTTCTATCTCCGTGGGGACAGGGATACAGTAACTTGTTTGCCAAACTGGTGAATATCAAAAACAATTGGGATTTTCAAATGTCATAAAGCATTTGAAACAGGGACTTTGTTTGGGGAACACTCTCTCAAATAAAGTTGTATTTTATGTAAATCGACCTTTGATGCTTTATATATGTGTATTGATGCTTTCTTATTTAGCAAATTGTTTCTCTCACCCCCATCCCATCATTTTATAGAAGAAAATAATGGAAAGAAGCCTGCAGTGTATGGGTCAGATTTATAAAACCCAAGGCAGCTATGTCTTTGTTTTCGAATGCAGGTGTTTCTATGCAAATTTTTAAAACCTTGGCAGCTTATTTGTTTTGTAACTCCCAGCTCTGGAATAGTTTTGGTTTTGCAGAAGCCCCAGAGTGTCATCTGGGGTACTGTGGGGCAGTTGCTGGTAACTGGGAGGAGAGAGAAGCCTATCGCAGTGAAAGGGTGGGGCAGGGGCACAAACAAGGTCAGAGGGGTATAAGCCCAGGGATGGCTGCCAATCACATCTCTTGATGATGGCTGTCACCTCCATCTAATTTGTCCAGAGTGAGTCCCCTTAGCCTTTGGACACAGGAACACTATCTACCCCAATGCTTCTGACACTCTACTACCCAGATGGAACTGGAAGGACTCTTCTCTGTGCAGAGGTGAGGCACAAATGACTGTCCACTCTGGGGACAGACACGAAGATGGAACAAGAAGATATCCCTTAGGCCAGTAGTTTAGAGGTCAGCACATGAACACTCCACTAGACTGCTTGGCTGCAAAAATATGTCTTCTCAAATTCCCAGTACCTTCTCACTTCTGAGGCAAAGGTAGAGAAGAGTGTGAGATGACCACATGCGTGTGTGCACGTATGCACACACACACACACACACATGCACGCATGCACACACACGCGCTGAAAGTCTCATAGGATCCATCATGGAGAGGACAGGATAAAAGACATGATAGGGGTTCCACGAGGCTCCACGTGGAAGGAAGGCTCAAAAAGTGAGCCATATACTCTAGGTACCACAGGGCTCTGCTAGCCTGGGTCCCCAGGATCCTTTAGGTTCCCTTGAGCCTACAAGGGCATTGCTTCCAAAAGGCTGGGATGTGTCCTGCTTTTCCTTATAGCCCTGGGGCTCAAAGAATCCCCTGGAGGTCCCAAATGATGCTCTCCTTTGAGCTTAGAGGCCTGGGGCAGCCCCTTTCTTCTTAGATGATGCTAACATAGGGCGGGTCCAGGCTTGCTACCTGTCCTTCACTTACCTCCACCCAGCCAGGGGATACTCCAGCCCTTCTGCTTCTTCCTGCTTGAGACCACTCCCTGGCTCCACTGTGGGGAATTGGTCAAGCTACCTGCAGCAGCTCCCTTTCACTGTTGTAAGTCCTAGGCCTAAGAACAGGGGCACTGCTGTCCCCAGCAAACAGCCAGCTAGCTCTCTGAGGGAAGGTACAAAGTCTTACCCACATGGACCTGTCCACAGAAGTTAATACTGCAGGGCCACCCACACAGCAGAACCTGCAACGGCCACCTCAGCTATCCCCCAGTCTTTGGTGTGATTATTGAAGTCACCATTGCTGCCACCTACAAAAGGCTCCCTTTGCCAGTCAACAAGTAGAGAACTGCTTAGAACCCATGGGTGGTTAATTAGAGACAGGACCAGTGACAGTATGGAGGTCACAGGATCCAACACAGCTGGGGAGCCATGCCAGGGCTCTGCCACCAGGAAGGATGCTACAAAATGGTGTGTGGGGGAAGAACACTGGTGCTGTTCCAACACTGACACAGCAGCTTTTGTCCTTGATGCTCTGTGCTTCACAGGGCTGCCACCAGCCACCACCAGCCAGGAATCATGCCTTGCAGAGCCACTGGCAAAGGAGACAGGCACAGCACATGGCAAGGCTGCTGTAGATGCAAAGGCAGGGTTCACGACAGAAAGCTTCGAGTCACAAGCCAGGGCAAGGCCTCGCAGGGCGTCCATCTGAGTGGGAGATATCATAGCAGGTAGTATTTGCAACCCAAGTGTGGAAATGAGATGGCTTCGCTGACATTTGATCCAGTGAAGGGGAAGTTGGAGCCAGAGCTCAGTCTAGAGTTTGGAGGGCAGTGGGGAGGGTGATCAAAGGCAGGGAGGAACAGGAATCTGAGAAATTGCTATGACTATAGAGAGGATGCCTGCTCAGCAGAAAACAAGATGCTAAAGGGCTGCTATGCCAGCCTACTCTGGTGCCCACTGCTCTAAGCATGGGCCTTTGCCTGCTCCTTGGAATGCCACCAGCCAACCCATTAGGGCTCAGGGATAGTCGTGCTGGAGAAGGTAGATGCATCTCGCATTGAGCCTGTGACCAGGACATCCAAAGATTAAGCCCAACTCCTGGCTAACATGTTGAACTTGGCAAAGGCCATGGGCGGGGCTACAGGGGAAATGTTCCTCCCTCCGTCCCTAGCTCCTGTAAGTGGCACCCAAACTGTACACGCCTAAAAAATACTTTAAAGAGGAACATCGCAGCCCTTCTCCCTCCCAATTTCTCGTACTCACTTATGTGACTAATTTTGGTTTCTTAAAATCTAACACCTTGAAACTCCAGCCTAGCTCATGAGTAATTATTTATAAACAGTGTCATAAAAGGCTGCTTGGCTGCCAAGAGTAATCAAACTCCTCTAACCACTTCAAAGAAAATCAAAGAACCTTCCATCCATGGAGCCTTTTGAGGCTTAACTATGAACATGATTTAAAATTCACAAGGAGCCTCTCAGGTATCAGAATTCTAATACAAGGCTTTCCTGGACAAGCGTTTGATAAGAAGCGAAACGCTCCATTATATCCACCACCGCCTGTGCTAATATTGCCCAGGGCCACCGTAAACGCTCACTTTGTACTAAATGCTTTTCTCGAGGCAAAGGGGCTGCTAGCCCAAGTGTAGGCCTCCTTCCCCCGACTCCCCTGTGCATGCTCATAGGCTAGGATGAGTTTCTCTTCCTATGTCAGCCACTGGCCAGTATTACATGTGCCCAAGTTTGCCCTGCTGCCAGTAAACAGGAAGGTTATATTCCTGACTCTGGATGTAAGCAACACTTACTAGTACCCAGAGAAATAAAGGAAATGCAGGTTGGATGTGTTGGGACCCCACTAAATTCCAGAGGGGTGTGACTCAAGGTGATTCCATGTGTCTTGCTTTAGACTCCCTAGAAAAATCACTACAGCAAGGTGACCTGCCTCTACCCATCGTTAGCCTTGCTTTTCTGGGAATGAAAACCTCTGAATGTTCATGTCCAAAGTCATAGATGTCCCATAAATGCTCACAAGGCCTGAGAGTAGGGTGGAGAACTGGAGAATAATTGAGGTGCTAAAACCATGGTTATGGAACCTAGCATGTGTGTGCCTAAAGAACATCCAGGTTGGAAAGTAACACCCATCAAAATGATAAATGGGAAGCTGACTATGGCGAGGAGTCCCCAACACAGGCCTGGACTCCACTCCCTGCAGCAGAGGGTGTTGTGTGGAATAAAGAGAAAACTCCATGAAGAGCAAGCAGTCTTTGCAAAGTCACAACCCTGGAAATTCGTGATAGCAAGCAGATTGTCACACGGGGAGGAGATAGCTATCCAGCAGGCATCAGCTACACTCAGCCACTCCAGAATGATGATATGGGGAGGGCAGAAGGCTAGTGCAGGGCTGCTGATGCACACAGTGATGCTGAGACAGAATAGAAGGCAGAAGCTGCCTCAAGTTCCAGGCTCTCACTCCAGGCCTGAGACTTATGGAAGCTGGAAGGTTATTAGCTCAAAAACTTTCCCTCACATGGCAGGGAGCTCAGTCACTAAGAGCACTGGCTGCTTTTGCAGAGGACCTAGATTCAGTTTCCAGCACCCACATGGGAGCTCACAGCCATCTGTAAGTCCAGTTCTAGGGGAATTCAATGCCCTTGCCTAGCCTCCATGGGTACTACATGTACATGGTGCACAGATACATGTGCAGGCTAAACATTTATACACAAAAATGAAAATAAACTTTAAAAAATCCTCCAAGAGGCATACCCACCCAGACAGGAAATTTACACCAATAGCAGAGAGGGCAATGCACAACCTTCTTCCAACCAGGGAGGGCCAGAGAGACTTCCCCGGGCAGGATAGGCTAAGCCACAAGTAGCAGGTGGAATTCTAGCTCAGTCTCCACCTGCCTATGGTCTCAACCTCAGTTGAGAGCTAGGGTACCCAGACTCATCATCCATGCCTTGGAAGAGCCTCAGAAAAGGACACTGTTGGGGCTCCCTTTGGGCTCCTTGCTGGTGTCCACATGCTAGTTGGGCTAAAAGAGGACCCTCATGTCCATCAAGGTGCAGGAGCAGAACATGCCAGGAAGGCTAGTTAAGCTGGGTGCATCTGCAGCCATGAAGCCTGCTCTGGCTCTACCTTAAAAAAAATTTTTTTTAAAAAAGATTTGTTCTACTTTTATTTCTGTTGCTAAATAATAAAAAACTGTGACAAAAGAAATAGCCTATTGTTTCAAGGTAAAGTCTCTTCTGTGTAGCCCTGGCTGTCCTGGAACTTACTATGTAGACCAGGCTGGCTTCAGACTCAGGAATCTTCCTGCTTCTGCCTCCTGAGTGCTAGGTTAAAGGTGTGCTCCACCATACCCCGCTCAAACCTAACCCTAACTATTATTAGACAATTCAGCATCATTTTGAACTGTAGGCAGCCCAGTCCCACCGTGGGGCATCTCAAGCCCTGAATGCTAACTTTACTAGTAAGATAAAGCTCCCTCAGATCTGCTAATGGACCAGTGGGAAAACAACCAGTCAAGACACCACATCCCCAAGTGGCTCACTCAGGGCAGAAGAATCCTCCCTTGGTTTGGCAAATCTACCAGCCTGGGATGCAGAAAGAAGGCATGCTTGTTAGAGGGTCTTTCTCTTCCCAGCTCTGTACTTGAGCCTGGGGTCTGGCCAAACCTGCCTTTGGCTGAGGTCTGGGGAGTTCGGCAACTCATTAGCAGGTACTGATAATGAGACCCTTGGAAAAGTCCAAGTGCAAGTCTGTCTAGGTAGACCAGAAACCAAACTTCACCTGACAAGTGGAGTGATCAGAGAGTTTAAACCCAACAGGCGACATCAGCAAGGGCAGGCGGAAGCATTAATAATTGATTACATGGGCCATTTTGGGGTTTGCATTTTTAATAGCTTGGCAAGAGAATTTTTATTAGCGAGGCTCAAAAAGAAAAGAAGGCATTCTCCAATTAACCACTGCAACTTGTCCAAGTGCCTCTCCTTCCTGTCCTTCTCTGATCTCCCTTCAGACACACACTGGAACGGAGGGCTTCTGGGCTGCGGCCAGAATGGGTAGGGTCCCTGGAGGAGATGGTGGCAGTAGCTACCACACATTGGAGTGAGTGCTCACCATTGTCATTGTTCCGGCGCAGGTGACTGATCATGAAGGAAATGGGGTCTGCAGGCTGGTGGATCAGGAGCTGCTCCAGCATGTTCTGTGAGCACAAGCAGGTATAAGGAGGTTAACACATTCAGGACTCCTGGTTACCATGGAGATCACTTATTGGGGCATTTGCTGGGGTCACTGGTGGCAGAGGCCTGAGGAAGTCCAGGAAGTCAGCCTCACCCCTTCTCCCTTTGTGCTTCTCACACAAGCCTGGTCCTGCATTGTTGCCCTGTTGCAGGGCCTTAGTGAATGCTGGCCTTCTACATAGAGTGATTCTTGCTCCTTGACCTGGGTACTTGGTCAATGGGTCTCAGTGCACCCAGGCAAATCCTGCCACCCTATGCTCCTGCACAAGCCTGCCATGTGGACTTATGTCCCTATTTCACCTCACCCTTGCTCTATGGATTCTGTGGGTCTTCCCTGTCTGCACAATTACAAAGATGCCCAGTGCAGATGTTCACGAGGGATGAAGCCATTCCTGGGGCCTAGGACTCTGCACAGTGGGGCATAATACTCAGCCAAGTATATAAAGTCTTGAGTACTCTGACAATTTAGCCCAACTCAGTGAACACACCAGAGGAAGCAATTTTCAGGGTTGCAGGAAACTGGAAAACTTACAAGAGCTAGGCTGTGGGCTGTTAGAATGGGATTTTGGGCTGGAGGGATAGCTCAGCCATTAAAGGCTTGGCTCACAACCATAAATCTAAGAAAGGGGCTTTGGTCTATGAGAACAAAGGCATGCAGGACAGTCAAAAGCACCATTGAGAAAGTCTTGTTCCAGTTCAGCTTTAGACCTCACCAGAAAGTTTCTTCCTTTCTTGGGGCCTTTGCTATCCTTCCCCCACACCCAACCCTTGTTCAGTGGCACAGCTGGGCTCACCCTGTGCTTGGGTAGATTGCCGCTTGCTTCTTGGCTAAGATGTTGCATAGACAGTGCATCCATCCAAAAAATACATGCTCCAGATTGGTAACATCAAAAGTTTTCTCCAGACAAGAAAAAAAAGCCAAGGCTGGGACAGTGAACTGAATTCTGGGAATGGTGTTAATGTGGATGAACAGCAGCGAATCTGTGAATCCCATCATATCCAAAGCCATCTGATGAAATTTCACAGAGCCATACACATTACCACAGAAACCCAAGTGCTGGTGAGAGGGGACATGATCCAGCACCCATGTCTGTTTCATGCCTTTGACCGTTACCTAGCTTGAGGATAGATGAGATGAATACCACTTTTTATACCTTCCCAAATCTGACATTATTTGAAAATGAAATGCTTTTGTTTTGTTTTCTAAGGGAACGGTCAAAACGGACAATACCCAAATGAGTTTAAAGTTTCTTAGTGACTGCTCCATCAATACACCTTGAAAACAGGCCAGGGTCATCCATCTCCCCGTTCCTGACCCCCAACTTGGCTGGTTTATTTGTGACTGGCACACTCTGTCTCCCCTCACCACTAAACCTTTCCAAAGGAAGCACGCTGCTGGAGGCTCAGGTTCCTTGGCTTGGGCTCTTATGTCACCACGGTTCTGTTTTGGGGTGCTTGAGTACCTCAAATCACAGAATAGGGTACTGGAAATTGGCTCCAGCATTGTTGAGTGGCTAAAGAGCTTATCACTCCAGTTCCTAAAAGCCTTTTGCATCTGTGGGGAGCTGGAAGACTGGAAGACTGGACACATAGGTAGGGATAGAGATTGGCCTAAGTCCACAGGGGTTTGGGAAGCAGGACAGGCTGGGAGCCAGGATGAGGGGTGAGGGCTTTGGAAAGGCTAGTTCTAAAGATAGAGGCTAAGTAGAAAATACATCCCCTTAGAGGAAGCCACTCAGTTTAGGGATGTCATCTTGAACTTGGACAGCCCATGAACCTGTCTGGGCAGGAATGAAGATATTCCAGTGAGACAAAATGTACGTGTCTCCTCCCTTCGACTGACAGATGAGACAATGGTCTCTGGGAAATTGGAATTTCCCAGGAATCTCATGCTGGGAGAAGAAAAAGGCTGGAGCTTGGAGCCAGACAAAGATTTCACAGAGTTCTTAAAACTTGTCAAACCAACTTGCAGGAGACAATGGAGCCGCAAGAAAGGTGAGTCAGTAATGGGTGTGGCTACACTTGACGGGGCCTGCTTAGTTATGTATACCTCTTGCCCTCTAAATCTAAACCTCATGTCTGTACCCCAAAACTGGATCTTGGGGGTGGGGGATCACCACACTTTTATGTGTTCCTCTTTCAAATATGATCACACGGAACAAATCTTTCTGGTTTTCACTGTTGTCTGTCTCCTGAACGGGTCTATTGAAGTCAGGTGGGTGATCTACCTTGTTCAGGCTGCAATGGCCCAGCTTGGGTAAGACCCAAGACTCGGCCACCTCTATTCTAGATGAGACCCTCGAGACTACCGCGGGATTTCACATGTGGGGAACTGAGGTAATACCCCCCTCCCCGCCCCAGACCGTGCTGCCAACCTGGCCCCTGCGGTCTTGTGATCTCACTCCCCACCCTCGGGTGTCTGGTCACCCGGTCACACCTGCATCATCTCGAAGATATGGTGGTCTTCCCCGTACTGAGGCATTTCCGGGGGGATGAGGTGCGGGGCAGTAGTTGCGTCCATGTCTGCTTGCCGTTTCCTAGTAACTGCGTTGCTAGGACGCCAGGCTGTGCGTCATCGGTGCGCGCCTCCTCTGGGCCAGTCCTGGTCCCGTTCCATCCATCGTGGCTCGACCACTGTAGGCTCTCCCTGCCCAGGGCAGAGGAGCCACAACACAAACCCCAGGACATCCCGAGGGGCCACAGCGCAAGGACCCCAGGATGCCCCAGGGGTCACAGCGCAAGGACGCAAGGATGCCATAAGGAGCCATCGTAAAGAATCCCACGACAATCAGGGTCCACAGCCCTGGATCCCCAGGTCCTCCTGAGGGAGATCGGATCCCAGAAACTTGCTTCTGGTGCAGCCACTGTGTGAGCCTGGATGCTTAGGGTTCAACCCTGACTCTGCTCCCTGGACCTCAGTTTCCCCATTTTTAACGAAAGACGCTAAACATATGTGGGTCCAGTGTTTGCAAAAGTAAAAGTCACTTGCAGCGGGAGGGAGGTGTCAGCGGGAACCTGGGCGGAGCTCCTGGTCTGGGCAGTTGGGCCATGTGATCTGATTGCCATGGCATCTGTAGTCACAATCGCCCAGGGCCACCCTGTTTCTGAGGACTCGACCCCGCCCACTCCCGAGACCTAAGGGCCTTCCCGCCCTCTGGGGCCCACACACCCACGGAGGCACTTCAAGCTTCTGAGCGCTCTGTGAGGCGAAGGCCAGTCCCGAGTCAAACCAGGGTAAAGGGGGCTGGGGCGTCGCGAAAACACTCGGGGAGTGGTGGAGGAAGGGGTGGAGGTGTCCTGGCCGACAGGAGCTTCCTGCTGTGGAACGTCAAGTGTGGCAGTGTATTCACCAAGAAGGAAGGAGGGACAGCCTACAGGGACAGCCCAAAGTCCAAATGCTGGGTGTGTCTAGATGTGCGCTGTGAACTAGAGGCTCTGGGCCTCAGTTTCCACCCTGAGCAGTGGGGCAGCTCAAGCATTACCCCCACGAGTGCTCTGAAGTATTCGGAAGTGATTGACGGGTAGAAAGTGGGCAGTGTGGGAATGATACTACTCTCCATTGTAGTATCTCACTTAATCTTTAGACTAGCCTTAATCTCACCTCAATTACTTTGAACAGCAGTACCCGCCACACACGGTTTATTTTTATGTGTGTACGGGTGGGGCAGAGGAAGAGCAGAGACCGTGAAGGGTGCCTGGACTCCTGGAGCTGGAATTACAGGCAGATCTAGATGCTAGAAACTGAAGTCAAGTCCTTTGGAAGAGCAGCACGTGCCCTTAACAACTGAGCCACCCGCCCCTAGGCCTGCAGTTAATCCAGTCAGGTTTGCCTTCAGGGTTTTCCAGCCACAGAATCAGGCATAGTCAAATGAAAACCTTTCTTCTCAGAGTATGGGACAAGGCAATAGGTGTTGGCTGGGGGACCTTGGGCAAGTCATTTCCTCTTTCTGGATCTCTTTCCTCACCAGCTGCTGGGTAGATAGAAGTTTCAGTAGTTTGAAGAGTTTTGATTCAAACTCTCTCCTTGGGCAGAAACAGAGATAGACCTAGCAAAGGAGAAAGTCTTGCCGAGGGCCATGGGTGAAATCAGAGGCAGCCCCAAGGCTGGCAGCAGGCATCCTGCTCTGGAATTGTGACACTTGCCCTCTGTACCCATGACTGCTTCCTCAAAGGCCTCAGGCCTGGGTAGATTTGTCAGCTGGGGAGTGAAAGAGCTGCCTCCTCAACAAAGAATACAAGAGCCAAGCTGTTTCTTGCACTGGGGAGCTTCGCTGTGCTTCCTGGACATTTCTCAAGTGCCTTTCGTTTCTCCTCATTTATTTTAAGCCCTAGGCACTTTTCATACCATGATCTAAACTTCTTTAGCAGCCTGGAAAAATACAAATCAATTAAAGCCTAAAACCCATAGGGTAATCACTTTTCCCTCCCTCCTCCCCCCAGAGAGAGAAGCGCCTGCATTCAGGTCTTTCATCCATTCCAATTTGGCTGCTGAGGCTTGTGTTCAAGGGACAATCACTTTGGATAGCTTGTTACAGTCCCTTTTGTGACATCCCTGACGTGTGCATGTCACAAGTTGCTAGGATCAAGAACTGAGCCAGGTTTGCTCTAGGGGGCTCATGGGGCCACAGCAAGCCAGTTACTACTGTCTCCTTGGAGAACCCAGAAGCCCAGAGAGGGTGGCAGGGAGCCGAACACACAATAGACAGCCCCATGAGTGCTGGCCCTCATTGCTCTGTGATAGGAGTGAAAGTAAGCCCAGAGTCCAGCTAGTGGGGGAACCCTAGAAGCGGTTGGGTAACTTTTGAGATCCTTGGTAGCATCTCCCACCTGATTCCCAGCAGGCATAGCCAACCTGCTCCTAAGAGGGGAGGGAGGAGTGTCTAATCAGAGCGCCATACTGAGAAGTCAAGCCAGGATGTGACAGACCCTAGCTTTCCTTCTTCCTAACTGTGGTTTCAGTGTCCACCTCTGATCATCCTACACGATCATTGTGGTGCCTTGTCCTAAACTGTGGCCAGGGACTGAGATGATGCACGCCCAAGGCTTCCCTAGGACACTATTGGGTGAGAAGTTGTTATCAGACCAGTGTGCTTGCTGCAGATGTCTGTAGGCTTCTGCCCTGCAGATGCCCCTCAGGCAGATTGCACGGCCCTGGCTTTCACATGTCCATCCTGCCACACTGAGCTCTGCCCTGACCTTTTCCCCTTCCAGTAGAGTTCCTTCTCATATACCTTGTCCATTACTGCAGAGCCCAGCATCCGACTGCATCTGGCTCAAGGATGTTGTTCATCCCCACCCTCCAGATACCTTCAGAAGTTCTGAATATCCAGCTTGACATAGGGGTCCCTTGGCCTGGCCCTGTCTTATATTCCTGCCCCACAGCCACTCGTACACTGCTCACCCCTTCTTTTCAGGTTTAGACTTTAACTAAGAAGGATATGCTGCTCCCAGGAGTGTCTGCTTCTCTTTAGGTACTCTCCACACCTGTTGTGGCATTTCCCCATCATCTGCATGCTGGGTAATCACAGCAGCTCTGAGGTCTGTCGTGAGTGAGCACTGCCTTCTAGGCTCTGAGGTCCCCACTTTCCTTACACCTGCCATCCCAGGATATGCTGACCTCAAGCTCAGAGACTATTGTCACCTGAGGTCAGTATCCAGGATGGAACAGGATCTGAACCCAGGACTGGTGGTTGCAGAACAGCCTTGACAACCACAGCACTGAGAAGCACCAACAGAGGTCAGGCTAAGGAGACACACTCTCAGTCTTCCTGGATGCCCATCACTGGCCTCTCTGACTGTCCTAGGTTACAACCTGAGTCATTTGAAAGCTCCAACCTGGAGTATGGGACACTCATCTATGAATGGAAGGCAAGAGGCCCACGGATCTCAGCAGCCAAGATAATACATTAATGCAATGTTGTTCAAAATTAAAAGCAAAAACCCATTTAGAATAAACTATCAACACATAATAAAGACATGCTTATTATTACAGATGTTTCTTTTTGCCACCAGCTTGTAGTTTGGGAAAGGCACAGTATTCCTCTAAAACTTTGTTATTTTATTCTTGTGAACTCTCTTTTAAGAATTTTTCTCTCTTGAATGGATGCTGAGGTTTTTGGCATCCAATCTTTTTTTTTTTTCTTCCTTCACCCTCAACCCTTCCCTGGTGAGTCAGAATTCTGGGGAGGGACAAGAGAAAACCCACCATGCCCAAGTGAGCCGTTCTCTGCCTCATGGGGAAGAGGCCTAGGACATGGAAGAGGAGGAAAAGAACCTCAGCCCCATACTCATCCTCTTCACAGCAGGCAGAGGCTGACTTCGGGAACACTTGGAAGAAGGAAGGGGCTGCCCTATCTCCAGGGGGGCTAACCTGCATCAGGCCATCCTGGCTATTGGCAGATAAAGTATATACTCTGTAAAGTTTGCATGAGATACCCACTTGGGTTAATGGAGTAGACTTTGTGACAACCCTGGATCTCTAAAAGTCTCCTCCAGTCATCTCTGAGTTCTCTGATTTGCAGGCCAGCATCCATAGAACTGTACTCTGGTCTGTTCTTAGTCTTACATTCCCCTACTGGCCAATTATTTTGCCACCCTGTCCTCACTAGGAAAGCTGCCTTCCTTACACTTGACCTTGAGTGTCTGCCTCCTCTACTTCCAGCATCTTGGAATAGCCTTGGCTCATGTGACACAGGCTGGCATGCTGGAAACTGGGCTCTGTGTGTACTGGTGGAGGTGCAGAAGGAGGTGGAGCAGTGAGGATGTATTTAGCACCAGGAAGCCTGGGATTGAGAGGTCTATGGTACAAACTCACTGTGACTCCCTTACCTCTGTCTCCTTATACCCCCTGGAAGTTACAGGGTATGGGCTGCTGATGTCCCTTCCAGCTCTGACATTCCCTAAAGATTAAAAGCATTTTGCCCAGTGTCAGTAAACGTGATAACATGGAATGGGGTATCCCCTGCCCTCTTTACCCAAGGGGGATTCTCAGTGCTTGAAGACAGCATCATATCAATGACGGCCCCTGGGCTGCATTCCCTGCAGATGGCTTTACTGGTCAGGTAATGCAGGTAATTACAAGACAGGGGAGGAATCTACAGCTATACTTGCCCTGGAACTTTCAAACCTGAGGCCAGATGTTCTTCCCCAAGCCCACAGACCTACAGAGAGAGAGAGGAGAGAGAGAGAGAGAGAGAGAGAGAGAGAGAGAGAGAGAGAGAGAGAGAGAGAGAGGGGGGAGAGAAAGAGAGGGAGAGAGAGAGAGAGAGAGAGAGAGAGAGTTACACAGAACAATCAAGCACTGATTCTTTCCTTGTCTTAGCTCACAGGAAGAATTCCCAGTCTCTCACCAACTTCACTGTGGTAGACACTTTTTTAAGACACTTTAACTGACATTTTGCTGGTTTGGGGTCTTATGGCATGTCCTGAATCCCAGGTTCAGAAGAGGTCCTGGATGCTGTGTGTGCACATACACTTGAGACAGTGTACATGTGTATAAGGGTAGACCCTATGACCTGGACAATGAGGACCAAAGAAACTGTCCCTAGGTGAAGGAAGTCACAGCTTATGGAAGATTGCATCATGGGAGGGTAAACAAACAGGTCAGACTTGGTGCAGTGGTGGACAACTTGAAGAGCCTAGGACAAGTATGCATCTTCCAGGACCTGCTTCTTTCCCCAAAACATAGGGACACATTCCTTTAGGAGGATGCTTCCCTCCTAAATGGATGGAGATTCTGACCCCTGGGGCTTCAAGGCTCTCTTCTTCCTCCCAATAGGCTCTTCCTGTCCTGTGAGACCCAAGGACAACAATGAATGAGGTGAAAGAGACCCTCCGCAGCATCGAGCAGAAGTACAAGCTCTTCCAGCAGCAACAGTTCACCTTCATTGCAGCTCTAGAGCACTGCCGGGAGAATGCTCACGACAAAATCAAGCCCATCTCCAGCATTGGACAGGTGAGGCCTGGCAAGCAGGGCCGTGCTACAGGGTAGGGGAGGGTGTTCTTCCCAGCCCAGTCCCATCACCCAAAACATGGAGCAGTGGAGCCCTAGAGAGGAGAATTGTTAGTGTCTATGCTGACTCAGATAAGGGAAACAGTCCCTTAGTTATTGCCACCTATCAGAGATGTAACAGGATTAAAATATGGGCTCAAGACTCAGCCAGCTTGACCTAGAGTCTACCTGCCACCTTGTAGCCTTGGGCTGGTGAGCATATCTCACTAACCTCAGTTTCCCCAGCTGGAAGGCATCCATGGAGAATTTTTGGCTCACACCAAGCACTCAACTGTCGGGTGTCACCTGCGAGCCCTACACTAAGCATTGCAGATTTGTTGGTGAGCAGGTAGATACGTCCTTCTCAAAAGATTCTGCCACAAGCTGGCAACTGGCCCAGCTCACTGATGAAGGCTTACTTTTATTTAACCCGTTTCTTTAAAGGTGGGCTATTGTTCAAGTTTACTCAGTGGGGGAAGGAGCTGAAGGCCTTCCAGGAAGTTTGGGTCCCCAGCTACTGGGCAGCTAGAAACACATACACAAGTAGATCCCAGAAGGATGCCTGTTTAAAGAGAGTTGGGGTTGGCATGGTACAGGCTCCAAGTACCCCGAGAGACTATGGAAAACAAGCAACCTTTGCCAGAGGCGTCCTTTAAATTCTTTTTCTAAATTTTGTAAACATTTCCTGCTTTTTACTTGAAAAAAATGCTGACCACACTGAGAACATGCACCATGTAACCTGCAACCATACCCACTTACCCATCCAGTGGTCTACTGGTCCATGCTTATGCTCCTGAACTATTGAAAGGGCTGATGGTTACATTCCCCCAGCTGCTCAGCCTTCCAAACGCACGGGACAAGTTTTCAATTTCTAATAGTGGTCCAAGTCCCACTTTCCCATCTGCTTGACAGGGCTTCCCATGTTAGGTTCAGAAGGGATGGCTCTCAGCTCGTAAAGCCTTTCTTATACACCCAAGGAGGCCACTGCCATCACACCTTGATGCAGATGCCTGGACTGACTGGTATGTTGTTGGAAGCCTCTACCCTTACAGGCTTGGGAGGAATACCTTCAGATCACTAAGAAACAGAGTAGCCCAGTCTAGACAGAGACCGTTTGGATTAAGGAGAAAGCAGAGGTACCCCCTTCCATCACTCCATGAAGAGTAGCAGCTGAGAGACCCATAGAGAGATTCCTACCTCACAAGGAAGCCTTGGAAAGAATTAGTGTTCTCAGCATGTTACCTACACAGATACAGATCAAGTTTACTTGATATATGAAGTATGGTATGAACTGTTTCTCCCTCCTCACAACACACAGGAGGATGGTCTCTAAATCCAGGTTGAGGTATCACATTGGACTGTCCTCATGTGGACAGTTATTTCCCCAGTCAGGGCTATAGCTGACTTTTTCTAACTCCAAAATGCAGTACAACCAGCCTGCAGGATTCTTGTTTTTTCCATCATGGTTTTGGGTAAGCAGGATGGTAGAGGCCAGGCCACTGTGTGAGGAGACAAATCAGGCCACTTCTGTTGGCACCCAAGTGGGTTGATTCTCATGTCTGAACCTCTTAGCTAGCATTTAGAAAGTATGTAAAATGAGGACTCAAAAAAACTCCTACCTAGTGTGGAGAGCTTAGGTAAAGAACGAGGGAGATCAGACGTAACAAAGTATTTTTGTAAAGGTACTTGGAACACAAACATTAGCTGTGTGTCATCACATGTATATTCAAATGCTTCATGTCTGACATCAAGCCTGTGACAGCGGAGGCCTGGGGCAGTGCCCTGTGTCTCCAGCTGCAGCACCTGGCACACCGGCCCCTACAGGTGCAGAGCTACATGGAACACTACTGCAACAACTCTACGGACCGGAGAATTCTGCTTATGTTCCTGGACATCTGCTCAGAGCTCAACAAACTCTGCCAGCACTTTGAGGCCCTGCACTCTGGTACCCCCGTCACCAACAGCCTTCTCGAGAAATGTAAAACCCTGGTTAGCCAGAGCAATGACTTAAGCAGCCTCAGAGCAAAGTAAGTACCTCATGCATGGGTGTAGATGGGGCAGGAATCTGTGAGCTGGCTCTCCCTTGCTGGCACAGGTCACAGCCTCTAGTCCAGACAAGCCTAGACCCCCAACTACCCAATGACTGACCTAATCAAAATGACCTAAAGCTGGGTCACAGACATAGGACAAAAACAAAACAAAACAAAACAAAACAAAAAAAAAAAAAAAACATGTTTCCTAGGACGTAGAACCAGACTAGGAAGAAAGTGGCTACAGAAATGGGAACCCAAGTCACATCCCTGGGGTTTCATGGTAACCCCAAAGAATACAAAGCTCCATAATCTATTTTTGGGAGCTCTTTAGATGTTAGTGTGAGAAAGGTTAAATAAAAGTAGCCAGTATTTGACAAAGGTAATAGAGGTTTTTCAGCCCCTAGTCCTGGTAGTTGAGAGCTCTTGCTACCTATGCTCTTGTACCTGGGGCTTTTGGCCTTAAACTTTCTCAATCAGAGCACATAGGGATGGAGCCTGAGGTTATAGGTGTCTAGTTCTCACACCTCCTGGGGTGACCTGTTGTCCATGAGTAAGTCTCACCATATGCTCACTATCCTGCAGGTACCCGCATGATGTAGTGAACCACCTCAGCTGTGATGAGGCCAGGAACCACTATGGAGGCGTGGTCAGCCTCATCCCTTTAGTCTTGGACTTAATGAAAGAGTGGATTGCTCATTCCGAGAAGCTACCTCGAAAAGTGCTGCAGCATGTGAGTGAGGTCCTGGGTAGCCAGGGAGCTGCCACAGCTACCACCAGATTTGCCCAGATCATGGGTACCCAGCCCTGGTTAGGAAAACACAAGTATAGGGAGCTTGCAAAAGAGAGCCTCAAATCTAAGGGGAGAGACAAAGCCAAGCCTCCCTGGAGACCACCCGGTGGGAAATTGTAACTCACAGTGTCAATGGCTTCCACAGGTCATCCATTCTTACTGGGGGCCAATACACAATTGAGAATCTCTCTCTCTCTCTCTTGCTTTTCACTTCTAACATTTTCGCCTCTTATGGATGAAAGGGATCTTTACTCATGGAGCTGCCCAAACAATACAGTGTTGGTAGGGCATGTCCCAGAGGAAGGGTGTTGTGCTGATCCCAGGCCTCCAACCCATGCTGTGGCCTTGTAGCTCTGTAGTGAGCAACTGGAGGGGCCGGGCCCACTTAGCTTTGTCTTGACAAAGGCAAAATGGAGATGAGCTGCAAGGAAGGTCTCTCATAAACAAGTTATGGCTGAACTTACCTGTGTTCAGTTCCCTGGACCAAAACAAGGAATGAATGCTCTCCTTACATGGGAAAGTAAGGATTGTTCTGTGGCTCTTGAGCAAGACAATGGCCTGGCCCCTACAGCAGTCTAGTCTACCCACACTGTAACTGCATACTCCTGGCTTCTCAGCCTGCCGGAAGTGAGCTCTGACTATTGGTTTTTCCCTTCACAGGGGACGACTTAGCTTCTGTATTGTTGCTTCCTCGGGGGGAGACATTCAAGAATAAAGCATTCTACCAGTTCTCTGCTTGGCTTGGTTTCCTGGGATTTACCTGACCAAAAACTAAAAGCAAAAGAAATGAAAAACAAAATCCTGTACTTATAAGACATCAGATGGCATTGGGTGGTGCCCGCACAGGCAAAGCCCCTCTCAGACAGCACCAGAGATCTCCACAGCCAAGCGGAGTACTTCCCTTGAGTGGCTGCCTCTAAGAGGCTTAGGTCACAGAGGGCCAGCCTGCAGGCTTCTCCAAGAGTGAATTCCTTGTCTGGCAAGAGACTTATTCAGACAACCCCGAATTTTCCAGTCAGCATCCTACGGTTAGATGGGTAGTGCAGTGATTCCAGACATATCGTTGAGACACCACCATGCATCTCACACTCTGCTTACCCTACTTAGTAAGGTCTAGGCTGAGTGGTAGGGACTAGGTGGGAGAAAATGTCAAAATGATGTAAAGGTTATCTCTCACCTCTGCTCAATATCTAAAGGGCAGAGGGGGTGTTGGGGTATGTGGTGACAAGATCTGCACTGTCTCTTGGCATATCACAAACACAGTTGGCCAGGACCAGGGTAAGCTGCTGGGTTCCATCAGGAAGACTTGAGATGTAGACTTGAGTGGCCAAGCTGTTGGAGGTGGCCTTCTTCCACACACTGCTCATTACACAGGGGCATGAATTTAATTAAGGCAACTGAATTACTTGTTCCCCAGTCCAAGTCTTCCCCTGTTGCATGCCACCATCCAGGAAACCACTCCAGACAGACTGCACTGTCTGTGGACCATCTCATTTCATCCACAGGCCCCCAAGGCCAGCATAAAGTCACTCCATCTCAACACTGCGGAGTGCAAAACAATAAATCTTTATTTGTTCACAGTTAAACACAAGCAACTGCCTTGACATTTCAGACCATTCTAAGGACAGCAAACCTTTGATTCCATTCACTGAGACTGTACCATGTTCTCCTGCAGCCTGTATTTATGGCATCTGATGCAGACTGTTTGATGTGCTTTTAAGGTCATAGTGGGAAAGTTTAAACCTTTTGAGAAGAGGTGACTTCCACTGAACTAAAGTTTTAAAAAAATCTGATTTGTTTTCACTGATGGGAATTACCCTCCCCCTAAACTCCAAGTTAGCCATATATGGTTCATCCATGATTGATTATAAAACTAAATTATGTTTTAGCAAAACCTGCTCCTCCATAATGTTTTGTGGTCCATAGTCTCATGAAGGGTGACCACTGACTCTTCCTAGTGCAAAAATGCCTGCCTGCCTCTGATCTGACAGAGCTAACAAACACCATCATGATCTCTCCCTCCCTTCCAACACTGAGAGGTGGGGCAGGGAGAGGGATCTGCCTAGTGAAAGACCAGCTCCAGCAGCTCAGCCTACTTATCCAGAGGTGGATAATACTGGGGCTCTGGGAAGGGCAGGGCACTTCTTGGCTCCCATTAATTAATTTCATTCTGAGACCAAAAGTGGTCAGGGTGCAGTTTCTGTTTTAACTGCATCTGCTTCTCTACACTGCAGTTAAAAACTTGGGGTGAGATCAGAAACAGAAACATTGCTCCCCTGGGCACACCAGGGACTCACAGATTGGGAAGCTGAATGGGATCAAGGGTAACAGCAGCAACCCAGGGGCCAGTTCCCACTTTTACCTACACAGATAGGCTAAATCCAAGGCAATCAGTGACTCTGCAGCAAACTGGGGGGGAACGACACATGCCATAGATCTCTAGATGTATGCAAGGATACAAACACCCTCACACTAGATATATTTTCCAGTGTACACAGCAGTAGATTTACAGCATGGGCCTTGGGAGGAAGGTGTATCAGATGCAGGCTGCCATCTGAGTCACAGTGTGCAGGACCACTGGCCTCTAGCTGAGGCAGACTCTGTATGTGCTGCAGTGCAAGCTGAGCCTGTGCAAGGCCCACACCTCTACCAGCTTGTCCAGATGTCTCCTACCCTTCCTACAGGACTTCTGTTCGTTCTTAGGTTCCTGCTGCCTAGTTCCTCTGTCTCTATCCTTACTGTCAGCGTCTTTTCATCTTTGACCATCTTCTATTTTCCTTCTCTGAGTACCAGAGCCCACATACACTGCAAGTGGTCCCGAATCTATGGCCTGTCAGTTGTGCCACCACCACCCAGGGAGGCACTGGCTACTGGCCACAGAAGCTTAGGGGGGTTAATTTATAACCACCTGTGGCTTCTAGGACTTTTCCTAGGTTTTGAGTTTGCCTTCTAAGAGGAGTGACTCCTGGCTAACCATGTCACATACAGTTGGAACCTTCTGCAGCTTAGTCCAGAAGACTGAACAAACTTTCTTCCTAAAGGGGTCAGCAAAGCTATCGAGGCCAGCACTCACCCCTGGCAGCTGTGCTGCCTGCTCCAGGGATGCCACTTAGAGCCCATCTCCTCATGTTCACTGTCATATTGCTCTTGCTCCCAAAGCAAATTCTTACAGACTACAGAGAGGAATGTTAGGCAGAGATGTGTGCTTAGTTCCTCTCCTGGGCACTGACCTGCTCCTCTACTCCAGTAACACTGTAGAACTGCTTCTAACAGACTCCAGACTGCATGAGACACAGCCTCCAGTCTCCTTGGGACCCATGGGCAACCACAGCACAAACTCCAAATAATTCAAGAATGGAGTCAATCAACCCCAGCATTCACACACCAGGCTACCCATGACACCGACTGCTTCAATACCTTGGCCCAGGCCTCAGCTGCCTTTCAGAAGCTTCTCTCCTGACTGCAGCAGCATTGGGTGGCCCACTGATTCCCACATGTTCTCTCACTGCCCTCAAACAGAGGCCTCCACCCACTGACAGCCTTCTAGAACTCAAGCTACAAAGAATGCTCAGCTTCTGTCACTGAGTACACAACATCCAGGCTGGAGGAAAGTGCTAAGGGCCCAAGCAGAATCTGTGCTGGAGACTCCATACTATACTCCAGTTCACTTTACCATGCTGCTGCCTCCTGTCCCTAAACTTCAGCACTTGTGCAGTCTGTAAGTTTTCTTTCTAATGTAAAGAAAACTGCTTGGTTCTCTGGCATACGAGGTGTGTGTGTGTGTGTGTGTGTGTGTGTGTGTGTGTGTGTGTGTGTCTACCATTAACTGTGAGCTCTTTCTCCTAGTCTGTTCATCTGCCCTTCTCTACAGGTGAGAGAACACTGTGTTTCAGCTTTCCTTTGGGCAGAGCTAAATGAAAAGCATGGCGTCACTGAGTGTCCAGGGACAATGGCTGCCCTCTGCTGGTCTGAGTAGTCAGTGGCATGTCTTCCTGTGGGCTGACTAGAACAGAGATATTGCCCTAACAGGTCTCCAGCCAGCACTGGCACAGTGACACAGAGTCTCACTTTACTTAGGGATGTTAGGATATTTACTGCTACACTTAAAAGACTTTCACCCTCAGGCTGGAAACTTCCATTAGCTTTTTTTGCCCTGGCTGTAGCTAAACCCTCTGTTCTTTATACATCAGGTAGAATAGAAACAAGAAAATTAAGCTCATGGCTTCTTCCCAAGTCTCTCCTTGCCTGGTCCAGAATATCAGGCAACCACTCTTACACTTCCAGCATTTATTTCAGGAGCAGTGGTCGAGTATGGGCTCTCTGCTACCACCGTGTTCTGATCGATGTCACCTCTGGTGAGCATGAGGACAGGCATTGGTACAGGCCACCAGCCTCCATCAACCCTCCCAGACTCTGAGTCGTTCTGCTGTTCCTAACAGAAGTGTTTGACATGAAGCTCCAGGGGAGTCTCTCCTGCAAAGTAGAATTGGTGTAAAAAAGCTGCTAGAACCTACTGTAGGAAGGCATTCCCAGCCCAGGAACAACTGATATATAAACTCTAAGGAAATTCTGACTCTTCCAAGCCTGTATGCTACAGAATCACAAAGCAGCTGGTAATGGACAAGGGGAGGCAAACAGGCTGAAGGGTGGAACCGTGATTCAGCTGGATGGGGCCAGCCAGAGGCACACTTGTGCCTGAGTATCCTGGGCGCCTCTCCTAGTGACCACTCCCTTCGGTCTGCAGATTGCAAACCGACCACCTACACACCCACCCACAGGCAGCATGGTGCCAGCATTCAAGCAAATAACAAATAAATAAGAGGTAGTGGGGGAGAGGGATAAGAGCTTTCCGTAAGGCAGTATGGCCTCCACAGTGCCAACTACACTATCAAAACAACTGGTATTCTCACACAACCTTCTAGGAAGCATATCAGAGCTGCCAAAAGAAGGCAGACGTGAATGAACCAGTTTCTCTAGATCTGTAGCTTTAGACGTTGGACTTAAGAACCAAAAAAGAAGTGAAAACTGTCCTAGAAAGACAACAGACTTGTGGACTACATCCTCCTGGAAGGGACAAAACTGGACTTACCTGAAGTGCCACTAACTTGCCTGGTCTATCCAAAAGCCACCCATCTATTTGCACCTCAGGAAAGCACAGTGGTGTGTTGGACCCAAAGATGACATTTGGCCTCATATTGCACAGGTTCAAAGGACACAAGCATTTGGTGGGAGGAAGGAAGAAATTAAAGCCACAAGGGACACACAGGCCCTCAATTAGTACACACTGCTAGGTAAACGAAAGAGGCTGGGTGGGTGAGGGAAAGCATCTCAGTGCCAGACCCAAAAACCATCGTCCTATATTCTGCCTGCTGTCTGATGAACCTTGTCCCATTCCCACTGCACAAGCAGCTGCTCAGACCCTGCAAACAGAAAAGCCTAGAACGTGCATTCACACCTCCTGTTCTGTGCTGACAAAGACGCAAATTAACACTGACAGACCCCCTCAGCTGTGCTCGTGATGAGTCTCATTGTAGTCCATGATGTGAAGCTGCCCCACACTGTCCGAGTTTGCGGAAGATGGGTGTGAGGCATCTAGATTAAAGGGAGTCTTGTTTTCCATGCCTGAGTCTTTGCCCAGTTCTGTCTTTAGGGTCTCAGAAAGGCTACTGTTGGTCACACCGTCCTCATCACACTGGCTCTCACTCTTATTACGGAACAACTCCCGGGCCTTCATGCCCAAGAAGCTTTTGGAACTGGGAAGTGAGCCAACTGCCGTGGGGATGCTGCTGGAGGGCTCACCCACAGTGCTTTCCCACCGGCTGCTGAACCTCTGGCTCGGGGGTTTCTCTGGAGTGGAAAGCTCACTGCTGCTGCTGCTGCTGCCTCCAGTGCTTCTGCCTCCACAGCTGGCCCGGGTTCCACTAGGCCTGGAGGTCCTAGCCTCACCGTTGTGGCCAGAAGCCTCTTCATTATGCCCTACCAAGGAATCTGAACAGCTGTCAGTACAACAGTCAAGCCTGTAAGAGACCCAAAGGGAATACAGTTGATAACTGTGGTACTTTTGGGGAAATGGGAAATTACACTTGCTCCCTGAACCTGGCTTACCCATTCTTTAACTAAAAATTTTATGTGAACAAGTGTGTGTATATGCACCATGTGTGTGCCTGGTACCCGAGGAGGCTAGAAGACAGGGTCAGATTCTTTGGAACTGGAGTTATAAGTGGCTCACCTAGGTGCTGGGAACCAAACCAAGGTCCTCTTGCAAGAGCTGCTAATGATCTTAACTACTGAACCTTGCCTCCAGCTCCCCCTGCTGTTTGTAATAGTAGATGGAAGCAAGAGTGTCACTTGGAGCCCAAGTAATAACTGGGGTTACAGTCTGCAACAGTAAGGGCAGATAATCGAGTGTGGCCAGGAGAGAACAGGATAGCTCTCTGGAAAGAACTGAACAGAGGACTGCAGCTCAGCTGCGTGTCATTGCCTCTCCAAAGGCCTGCTATGCCACCTGGCTGCCTGTGGCACCTTCCACAGAGCCTTGCACAGAGCCCTGATGGGGTGCTCTCACCTCTCTTCCGCTGCTTCTGCTGCTTCTGCTTTGTCCTCTTCTAATTTCCGTAAATGGCCATCTTTCTCCAACCTGCTGTACAAGTCTAGGATCTCCAGTTCCAACACCCGGGTGATCTTTCTCTGAGTCTCATACCTGCTCTCTGCAGCCAGCAACTGTCCACTGAAAGACAGGGCTTGGTTCAGACATGGGAGGGGTCTCACCCCTTTCCCACCTCCACCTTTCCTGTTTAGTCACCTGGCCTGGCTCTTGACATCTTCAAGGTATTTCTTCTGTTCTAGGAGAAGGTGGTCCTTTTTGGCCAGAAGAGATTCCAGTTCCAACACTCGCCTCTGTGAGGCATCTAGCCGCTGGTTCTGCTGAAGAAGGTGGCTCCTGTTCTTCTCTAGTTCTTTCCGATAAGCAGTTTTCATCATTTCTACTTCCTATAAAAAGGTCTGGAGTCAGTACTTACAGATGACTGTGCAATGTAACTCAACAAGAAGTATCCTCAACACTGAGAGGCACCTGACTCAACTTAGTAAGGATAACTTCCTAGAAAGCAGACTGGCTGGACATTTTTGATGTCTACCCCTAAGGAAACCATCTAAAACATGGAAAGTCATGTTGCACAACAGTTACCACAGCATGTTTACAAAAGGTGAAAACCATAAGTACCTTTAAGACTAATGTCGGGGCTCTGTGAGAGAAGGCATGTATTTATTTTGTTTGTAGGGCACATACAGTACCAGTAAAAAGATACAGAAATAGACTATCGCCCCCAAGATCATGCTTGTCACAATGCACTGAATAAATACTTTGTACAGGTTAATAGCACTGGCCATTTGCCTTCTTTTACCCTTCCTCCCTCCTCTACCAGTAGCTGAGATGGTGACACAAACATGTCTGCTTAAAAGTGGCATTTTCAGGCTGGGTACCTGCCAAAGTTTGTCAGCCAAGTCGCGCAGGCGGCCTATCCACATCGGTAAATCCATAGTTAGGTGTAGTCTGATGTGCCCCCAAAAGGTGGAAAGGAAGCTTTCCTAGCAATTGTTACTATGTGTTTAACACACACACACACACACACACACACACACACACACACACACACAGACAACAGAAAGAGCTGACACCATACAAATTTTTCAAAAAGACCCTAAACTGTTAAGTTACAAGGAGGTGACCTTTCTGGAGGACACCAATGCGACCAATAAATCAGATGTTTCCAGAATGCAGAAGGCAAAAATGGCTGAAAACATGGCCATTTCAGTTGTACTGAACAGCTTCAGGTAACAACACAGCTGACTTCTGTAACAGAGGCAGCATAGTCACCCTCCACAGCTATAGACCCCACAAGCCAAAATTCAACATGTTCACTGTATGCACTGAGTGTGACATGCTGGGTTCTTGTCATTATTCTTGACTAAAACAGTTTAGCAGTTGCATATATAGTGTTTACCTTACATTAGGCATGTGCATGTGACCTAAAGATGGTTACAGTGCATGGGAGGATTCTGGGCCAACACCATACCATCTTATGAGGAACTAACCATCTGGAGACTTGCATGGCCCTAGAATCAACCCTGCACAGCAACCTGTACTTAATTTATGGAAACTCACACAAGGAATTAAAACAGCAAGCCCTGGGCATCTCAGTTACCCTCACAGCCTGTTAGATGCCTGCACCGCCTCCAGGGGCCTGAAGAACAGTAACCCAGATCCCCACCCAGGGGCAGATCTTGGCTTGCTCAAGGACTCAAAAAGAAAGAGAAATAGGAGTCAGAAGTGTGCAGAGGGTTAAGAAAGGTTGTTCCCACTGAGAGACACCCACCCATAAGAGAGGATACTTGCCTCTTGCTGGGAACACCTGATGTGGCTGGCCTGTGAGGACATACCAGTGTAGCTAGCTGGAGGACAGGCTAACAGGCTAAGATGGCAAGGGAGTGCATGCAAAGAGCCTGGCTTCCTCATGCTGGTATCAAACCTTGATCAATTTGGAATTCACTTGACTCAGGAATTTCTGTCAATTGCAGCGATAAAACTCTATTGTTAAGCAAGGTTGTTAATTTTGTTCTATGATATACAACCCAAGGTATCCTGCCTAACAAGTGGGCTTCCCAATTTATAACTGTGAAACAGCTCCCAAGAGGGAACATGGCTGCTGCCAGTCTCAAGAGTCCAAGTAACAGAAGCCAGTCCAGCTGTGTCCTCTCTCTAGAGGCATCAAAAAGTAGTTTCAGCAGTAGCCAGCTGTGGCGGCAACACCTTTAATACTAGCATATAGAAGGTAAAGATAAGTGGATCTCTGTTAAGTTCAAGGCTAGCTCTATGTAGAGAGTTTTAGGGCAGCCAAGGAAACATAGGCAGACCGTATCTCAAAAAACAATATGCCTCAGCAAGCTCTTTAGGGGTGAGGGTCCTTCCTCACATTTTCCTGAATCTATTCTGCTTCCAGGGTAATTCATAGTTGGAGTCTAGGCAGTTTCATTTTTGACATCCTCCAAAGACTGAACCAGAGGCTGTAGAACTGAGAAGTAAAAAGGAATTCTACCATGAATTATGTGTCCTCAGTTCAGAGACAACACTGTCCCCTTGGAGACCACAGATGACATTTCATAAAGCCATGACCCAAGAGTGTTAAGGGCACTTGATGGGGGAGCAGTGTCAGAGCATCAGAGTACACTCTTGAAATTCCAACCCAGCTTCTTTACTAACACAGCCCAAGGCTGACTGTACAGTGACATGGACATCTGTCTCAGCACAAATGCTGACACCAGGACTGAATAAACACTGGCAGGGCCAGAGTCACAAGGAAAAGGAAACAAAGCTGCATGGGTGTTAGGGCATAGCAGCCCCCATCTTTCCCCTCCCTCCTGTTCTGCAGCAGTCACATCTCATGTTTTCACTGTGTGATGGTCAATCTGATTTATGAAATATGAATCACTATAGAAGCAAATCTCTGGGCCTGTCTGGAAGATAAACTACTCTAGACTAGGTTAACTGAAATGGTATGACCAATCATAAATATGGGCAGCACCATCCCAATGGCTGGGGTCCCAGAATAAATAAAAAGGAGGAAGTGAGATGAATACCAATCTGTCTCTCTGCTTCTTGACTGTGGACACAAGGTGACCAGATGCTTCACACTGCCGCCACCATGCCTTCCTGCCAAGATGGACTAGACCCTCAAACTGTGAGCCAATAAACACTTCCTTGCTTTAGTTGCTTTTTCAGTTTTGTCATAGTGATGAAACTAGCACCTGACACTCATGTACCCTGAAACCCTGCAAAGCAACCCCAGTAGGGCACATGCCTGCTGCATGCCCTCCAATGACTAAACAGTGCTGTGTGGATGGGGCCTGGCTGTTCTGCAGAACATGGGACCAGGCAGTAGTTTTGTGTCTCTCTGTGTCCTGGCCGCATACCTTGGTGGTATCAGGATGCTTGTTCTGCAGTTGCTCCAAGTATAGCTCATTGACCTCCCCGAGCACCAGGAGCTGTCTATTTAAGAACTCCATCTGCTGCTGCACCGACTCACTATTGGAGAGCTGTCCAAATGGAAGTGAGAAAATCCAGGTTCAGCATGGTAAAACTAGGCAAGGGACAGTGACAGTGACTATCAAGGAAAACAGTGTAATGCAGAGTAGAATAAACCATTCTAACTGAGTCCAGGGCTATTGGAGAAGAAAGCACCCAACGGCAACAGAAACACACTTGGGTAGTACTCTGCACAGAAGCAACAAGGATGCATTTCATTGTAGTCAGCCCAAGAACACTGGAGCAAACACAGCCATGGGACACAGCCCCAGTGAACTCACCAGTTTTTGAATAAATGACACATAGATTTCATTGAATCCCTATGGGGAGTCACAGCTCAAAAGCCTTAACAAACTGATAAGGTATTAAATACTTCATAAGCAAGGTATTAAAAAGGGATGTGCCTGACCCCAGCTCAGTAGATACTTTTGTTTTCAGGGCTGTCTGCACTGGAGAGTATACTGCATTTAGCACTACCCATGCCTCCTACCCACTCACTGCCAGGAGCACCAATGTCTCCAGGTGTTGCCAAGTGTTTCCTAGGTAAAGTTGTTCCTTGCTGGAGCACCAATACAGACATTCAAGTAAATATATCTGTCTGGCCTGAAGCAAGAGTCAGCAGGCGGGGTCTTGTCTTACCTTCTGAGAAACCTGGCTGAGCAGCAGCTCAGTGTGGCACACCTTGTTGTTGGCCTTCTTCAGCTCCACTCGTAGCTCTGCAATCATGCTCCTGCAGTCCTCTAGCTTTGTCTACCAAAGAGAGTTGGCCTTGAGATTCTAAGAGCACCTCTGGGCACAGGCAGAGCTGGGAATGCTCTGTTCCTCAACTGCTCTCTTGTCCATCAGCATTGGGCTTTTTGATTTTAAAGGAGATTTTGAGTCTCTTACTACTTAAGATAAGGGTAAAAAAGAAAGGAGGAAAAAACCCTCTAAAGATCTGATCCTTATAGTCCCAAACCAGGCAACCACAAAAAAATGTGGCCCAGACTTTTCACTCTTTCTGAGGGGACCACAGTGACATCTGTGGAACATCATGGGCACTACCGATTAGTTGGTAGAGCAGTGCTACATGCCTGTGGATAATACCACATCCTAGCAAAGCTGGGCTTTTGGTGGCTTATGTGATTAAAAAAAAAAAAAAAGCAATATAAGAAAACAGAAACAAAAGTTTCAGTGTCTATTAATTCAAAACACTGTGTGGGGCCAACAGAGTCACATGATCTTGGCAATCATGCCTATTTAAGTGAAGTTTAAACTATTTTAAATGTAGGTGTGTTGTTTCCAAACAACTACTACATCAGAAGGAATTGACCTCACTGACTATGCAAATCTGCTTAGAGCAGCAGTTCTCAATCTGGGGAAAGACACGTATTCTGATGATCTCAGGAATCCTAAGCTATAAATTTATTTTCACTTTATAATTGTAATTTTGCTACTGAGTGGTGTCTTGGTTCCTAAGACTACTGGAAATAGTGTTTGTCAATGGTTGCGACCCACAGGTTGAGAATCATTGGCTTAGAGGACCATTAAGTGGTTTTGTTTTGTTTTGTTGGCTCCAGGGTGCTGGGGACACTAGGGGAACAACACACTAAGAAATCTGAAGAACTTCTGTCCTCAGTAAGATCTATCCAACATGAAATACACTTGTCATTTTAGAGAGCAACGTATTCATCTCAGGCAAGCTGAGTAAGGTGATGAGACATAGCTGATAACATGCCTTCTCCTAGCATCTCCTTGGTACAGCAGTTGATACCTGCAACTCCTGGCTCTGGTTGTAGAATTCTTCCCGGTCATGCTGCAGCTGTCTTATCTGGCTGTGCAGTTGGGTTACCATGGTGTCATGCTGTTCCTGAAGCTGATTGTACCGGTCTTGTTCTTTCTGCAGACTCATCTTCCACATCTGGATGTCTTTCTCTTGTAACTTCAATTGATCTTTCTAGCAAAGCCATAGACACAATCATTTTAGGTGCCACCCTACACAAGCAGTGACACTCAAGCTTAATACATCATCAACACTGACAGTGACACACTGCCCTGGAATTTTAATCATACATTTATAGGCCTGGTGCTCCTCTAACTGTCAAAGTTTTCCAAACTCCACATGAGCACATGGAATTTCCTTTAAGAAAACCATGCTTCTGATACTTGCTGAGGTCCTAGCTGCCAACTGAGGAAAACCCTAAATATACAGTACTTTAGTCCTCTAAAATGCTGGGCCCTGACCATCACAGTGTACCAAGCACAGGGCAAATGCTCACTGGTACGATTTAACACCACAGAGTACAATACAGACCACTTGTACTTCACAGCCTAAGTGGCTTGCCCTGAGCCATTAGAGTAGAACTGGGACTAACAAAGGCTGCCCTCGCATTTAGCAGCTGCTCTCTATAAACCATCACATGGATGGGTACCCTCTGCCTGCTCACCATTGCTGCATTGTGCTCCTCCAGAGCTGCTGCTCTGATCACCTTGCGCAGGAGCCTTCTGTTCCTGAGGGCATGCTGCTGTCGCTTAAACCGCTCATACAGTAGCTGGTTGTGCAGTAAAAGCAACTGGTCTCGGAGGGTTCGGATCTCATCTGAGGGAGGAGAGCCTGATTTTAAAGCAGAGGGAAGGTGGCAGAAAGGACTTTTACACACAGTTCCAACAAGGGCCTCCCATGTGCCTCACTTAAGAAACATAATTCTTGGGGTCTTAGAAGACAGCTCAGTCCATGAAGTGCTTGCTATGCAAGCATGGGGGCCTAGTTTTGAGAGTCAAAACCGATGGAAAAAGAATCAGGCACAGTAGTTTGTGCCTGTAATCCCAGCACTGGGGATGCAAAGATAGGCAGACCCTTGGGGCTCACTAGCCAGCAAGCCCTGGTACATTAGCAAGCTCTAGGCCAGTGAGAGACCCTGTCTCCACATGTGTGTGCACAATTCTGACACTACCCAATCAGTGTACGAGCTCCCAGCACTGCCATTCTTAAGAGATGGAAGAATCTTCTACTTGTCTTTCCTTTTAAAGTATTCAAAGGTCATACCAGAGGAGGGCTCCTGAGGCAGGAAACCTCATCATGGAGGTATTTCTGACCTCCTTTCTCTCTGCCACTGGCCCCTTACTGTTGTGCTTCCCAGGGAGAGACTTCTCAGCACATTCCCACCAAGTAGATCTTTTCTAGAGGAACCTGGAGCTCACTTTTTCACTGAACTCACAAGTTCATAGTACTTGTCACTCCTTAAAAATATGAAACTCTGACTGCAACACTTGGGATCATCTTGCCAAGCAGTTAGCTAATGGGGATAGTAGCCAAAGGGAGCCCCTTTCTGCGGTACCCTTCAAGGACAGAAAAGGGATGTGTGGGCTGGATGTGTGCTGAAGCAGCAACTTTACCTCCAAAGTGGGTCCAGTCAACAGATTTGCTGGGTAAGGACAACCTAGGAAAAGATTTTATAATAAGTTACTGATCTGACTTAAAAAACATGAATCTGGACTTTTTGTTGGTGATGGTACTTTAAGAAAGTCTCATGCAACCCAGGCTGGCTTTGAACTTGCTATGTAGCCAAGGATGATGTTGAATTTCTGATCCTCCTGCCTCCATCTCCCAAGTGCTGGGACTGCAGACATGGGCCATCATGCCCCCCCCCATTTTATATGGTGCTGGTGATCAAATGAAGGGCCTTATGAATACCAGACAAGCACTCTACCAACTGAGCTATATCCTCAGCTAAGAAATATGGACTTTTAGCTGTAGCAAGGTTAGCTCACATTCTTGTAGTCAGAATCTGCAGTGACTTAAAAGAACTTTCATACTCAAAGTCTACAGCTGAATTGGGTTAGGGTTAGGGTTAGGGTTAGGGTTAGGGTGCCAAGGGAGTCTTGGTGGCTGCAGAGGGGCAGGCAGTCCACTGCATATAACTAAATTTCAGCCCTAGCACTGAGCTCCTTGGCAAATATGCTGTCTAACCACCCTCTGCGGGAAAACATTGAGCCCTACTTCCTCCCCTCTCCATGCAGACACTCAGAGTCACTCTCCTTGGACAAGCTACTGTCACTCTGTTAAGTTAAATGTAAGTCATGTACCTGATTCTAATACAGCAAATTTCATTTTATGAGTGAAGTTTTCAATATTACATTTTTTTCAAATTCCTCCTTAGGATATTATGTAGAAGGTTAAAAACTAGCCAGCTATGGTGTTATAACTTGTAATCTCAGCTCTTGGGAGACCATGGTAGAAAGATCATGAATTCTAGATTACCCTAGGCTACATAAGTAAGTGAGACTGTCTCAAAACAAGCAAATAAACAAAAGATTAAACTAACATTTCCCAAGAACCAGTAGCAAAAGGGCCAAACCAAACTTAGCCAGGTAATTCTTTCTTTTTCCATCAAATCCTTGGACAGGGTTTTTTTGTTTGTTTTTGTTTTTGTTTTAGTTTTTTTGAAAAACAAAAAAGGACTGAAAACTGCCACAACTCTTAGGTAGCCCACCGACTCTATGGAGTATCTAGCGACCTGAACCTGTAGAGAATGCTGATCATCTCATCTGTCACCAATAGTGTATGATAAAACAGAAGTCTTTAACTGGAGACCATACTGAAATCAAATATTATGTAACTCTAAGTTATTATAACCTCTTTTTAATGTCTGCTTTTCAGAGAACAAATGTGCAAATACCCACTGGAGCACCCACACAGAACATAGGCAAAAAGTGACCTGTACTGAAGACGTATTTACAAATGGATACCATCTATCTCACAGATGATCCAGGCATAAGTGTCCATCCATGCTCTAGACATGGAAAAGCAACAGAATAGAAGGACATCCATACAGGAGATGCAGCTGCCCCAGGTACGGGTAGAAAGGGGTGGTCCTGTGCTGTCTAGAAACAACAAGTCAGGGCCCAGGCTTACTTGCTCAGCTCCTTGCTGTGTGCATCTGCTCCTTGCTCTATCAGTCTGTCCAGTACTTCCATTGGGGAGGTAGAGGGCACACAGTCTTCCTCAGGAAAGTTTCCTTTTACTTTCTTCAACAGATCCTCCGTCTTCTTGCTGACAAAGTGACAGGCAGTCTTTGGCAAGGCCACCTCAAAGAGATGATCATATGGGGGAGGCTGCCCACTTCCAAAGCTCACTCCTCTCTGAGGTGGAATTTTACAAGGGCTGGGAGTGAGGATACTGGTTTCCAGAGAAGTCTGGCAATCCCTGTCCCCAGCAGGACTGGCATCAGCACTGCCAGAGGGTGGGTCTATAGGAGTAAAGGCTTGCTTTGGTGTTTCCGGCCCATGCTTGTCCAGGGAGGAGTGCAAAGGCTCAGGGTTCATGTTGAAGCTCTGAGTCCCAGAGGCTGCAGAATGAGTCTTGCGCTGAGAACCAGAAAGACTGTCTCGGTAGAAGGGAGAGTCAAAGCCCCCTCGAGGAACTACAGGATCTGCCTCTGGAGTGGTGATCTCAGAAAGCTCTTTTGATATTGCAGCTGAAATGAGGGTGGGGAAAAACAAGGGAACCCTGTAAATACTCAACCAGGCAAATGGGCTTGGGTTGGTGTAGTACAGGGGAATTAAAGCAGGCAATCCTTTCCCTGTACATACTAGAATACCACTTTTCACCCCAACACAGAAAACCTAGCAAGCTCGTGAGTTATGACTCTAGAGCTCAGTTCTGAGAGAGAAATGGGCCACTTTCATCACTGTGTAGCAACCCACACAAGTTACCTTCTTCCTTATCCTTCTCAATACTGTCTTCATCGGAAGCCAGGTCACCTAGGAACTCTGATAGATTCCCCAGAGTAACGGAATCTTTGCTTGTAGGTGGATCCTCTGCAGAGAGAGAGAGACAACGCAGGTCAAACTGGCTAACCCCTGAAAGCATGAAGCTGCCAAACTGCATACATATGTACAACAGTTCTTCCAGATGAACAAAGTTGGGATCACTACAAAAGACAGAAAACTTATGCATCACTTACAAAGGTTTCAAACCCAATCCCACAAGAAATACAATTCTCAGAGCATGTCTCAAATAATAGGTAAAATCACCTGGTTTGACCTGCTCAAAGCAGACACATTTCAGGTAGCAGCTTAACGGGTTTCTAATAATGGTATTGTTAAGTGTCTCTAGGAGTCAATATCAGTGCTACTCCAGACACCCTTCTTCCACCTGTCTCAGCTTTGAAACTATAGAGTTCAATGCACAGAGACAAGCCAGGTCCATCATTATGCAGGGAGTTTACCTAGTCCTCGGTCATTTAGAAGATAATGCTGTCTCTGCAGGTAAGGCCTTGAAGAATCTGTTCTTTCTTCCTGAAAATGGAAGCAGATAGTGAAAATACTGGGCATGTTCTGTGGCACACAGTAATGGAATTTACAGGTTAGTTCAGTGAACAGCTTAACTTCAGAATCCCTTTAGAATCTTAAAAAATATAAAGAAGTAAATCTGGAAGAATAGCTCGGTGGTTAAGAGCACTGGTTCCTCTTCCAGAGGAACTACCAAGTTCAGTAGACCCAGGACAGGTCACAACCATCTGTAACTCTCTGAATTATATATAAGTCTCTGATACCTTCTTCTGACTTCTGGCTTCTGTGGCCACCAGGCACACAAACCATCATACACATAAAATAAATTACCTACCTACCTATCGATCTACCTACCTATCTACCTATCACCCATCTACGTGTGTGTCAGTCTCAGGAGCTTCTATCTGCAGGTTTAAATTTACCAAAAAAGTTTAATCTAAAATTAAAACAGAAATTAAAGAAAACATTAATTTAAAAATAATATACCAATGTCATGTTAATGCATATAGTATACTTTTATAAAAAATAGTGTTTCCTAAGACAATAATTACTCAGAACTGCTACATTTTTGCAATCTCTTTTAATAATTTGGTTTAATGAAAACCAGCTGAATTTGCCTATATTCTACTCTCAATATACTTCTATATGTTCCTTTGTCTAAAACATAAGGAAATTGGGGTCCTTACAGATATGTAAAAGTAAAATTATGATTTCTAAACATAGTACAATCTATCTAAAACCACACAAACTCTTCATATTGTACATTTATTCTTTGTGTGCATATGCGCATGTGCAAGTGCTCACAGAGGCCAGAGGAAGATGTGTCCTGCATTATCACTCTCTGCTATAGTCCTTGAGACAGGGTCTCTCAATGAGCTGGGTTGATAGCCAGCAAGCCCCAGTGATATTCCTGCCTCTAACAGCAGGGCTGAGGGATATAGATACGCCCACCACCACCTGGTATTTTACATGGGTACTAGAACCTGAGCTCAGATCTTCAGTGTGTGCACAACAGCACTGATGGCAGATACAAGACTACTGTTTTTTGTTTTTGTTTTTGGAGACAGTGTTTCCCCATGTAGCCCTGGCTATCCTGGGATTCATTATATAATCCAGGCTGATGTCAAATTCAGCAATCAACCTGCCTCTGCCTGCCAAGTACTAGAATTAAAGGTGTGTGTTACCATGCCTGGCCAGCCTGGCCAGCCTGGCCAGGTTGTTTGTTTGTTTGTAGACAAAATTGATGTAGCACTGAATAACCTAGAGACTCCTACGTAGAGCAGGCTGGCCTAGAGCTCACGAAGATCCACCTGCTTCTGTCTCCCAAGTGCTACAGTTAGAGGCTTGCACCACCATGCTAAGCTCTAGGCACAAGCTTTTTAATGATTTATTTTCACTTGCAAGTTGAATTTTATTATTGGCTGTAAGTTACTGTCAGTTATTTACCTCAAAGTGACAGACTTATTCATTATTTAAGGAATTGTCACAGGTATGAGAAGGAGAAAATATGAGCAAAGCACATGTAAGTATGTAAATGTCATAATTAAATCCATTAGCCTGTACTGAATCTGTAAAAATCAATTAAAAAGAAATTCCCTAGTAAATATTCAGTCCTGAAAAAAACATCTGTCGGTCACCCATCTTTTCAGAGAAATCATGTTCCATAGAAAAAAAACAGCTAGTTCAGCTCCAACTCAAATAGCTACAAGACAGGACTCCCCTCATCTTGCAATGTGCAATAAAACATGGGTCTGAGTATATTTCTTATTTTGTTCATTTGCTTGTTCTTTTGAGATAGATTTTCACTGTATCTATACTTGCCTTGAATTCATAATCCTTCTGCCTCAGCCTCTGGAGCCTGGATTAAACCTGTGCCACAATACCCAGCTACCTTCCCTAAGGGTATATGACGCTAAGTGTGCTGGCATTCACTTTGACACTTGGTAGAGCAAGGAACAAAGGTCATGCACTCCAGGCATGGCTACGTAGATATGGGCCTACCCGTCCTCTTAAAATAAAATAAAACAAAAACCACTCACTTGGAAGTCTTTCTCTTATTCTTTTCTGCTTCTCCCCTGTCCCTGCTTCCTGGTTTGAAAACCTCTAATGTGGTACCTGGGGTGTGGTTCTTAACATATGCAAAAAACCAACAGTATGTACATAATTTCAAGGTCCAGATTTAATGAAAACTCATCATTTCTGCTTCTTATTGTAGAGCATGCTTTTCCCTCCCCTTTGCTATTTCTAAGCTGAAAGAGTATGTTGGGGGATCCAATACCTTGAGAGTCTGGTCTCTAACTTGGTCTGTGCTAAGAGGGGGTCAGCATTTTACTACTGTCTGTACTGTCAATGCCATGGGGAGGACACACAGCAGTCAACGTTGATTTGAAAGTTGCTCTAACCCACTGAGCCTGAAAGGCTTTTAGGGTGGGGTTGGCAGGTCATACATTGAGAATCAATGACACCTACTTTCAGTTATTATGATTCAATTCCTCACTATTTGGGGTCGGGATGGTACTTGGCATAATTTGGCTTTACAAGGTGAGATGTATACTGGTATCTCTGGCCTGTCACTCACCTTCCTTGGGGGTGTGGCTGTGACCTGGGAGACTGGCCCATGCATACAGTCATCTGAGGGACAAGGATGGACTGGAGGAGGAGAGGTTGCTGGGGTTCCCAAAGGAGTTCCTTTTCCACCTGCCCAGAGACAAGGATAGTACATAGAAAGGCTGAGCCAAATATCAGAAAGGCCAATGTTTCCTCAACACTGTTATCACTACAAATACAGCTGTCTGGAATCCAGATCATCTTTAGTATCTATCTATCTTCCTATCTCTTTATTTTACTCATTCTGAAAAGCCCAGAAGCTTATATTACATTTCAAAAACAAATTTATTACTGTCAAACATCCCCCAAAGTGACTATGAGTTCCTCTATCACAGGCCCAAACCAACCAATCAAGTCCAACTAAAACCCACATACCAGTGGTACCAAAGGCTTTGCTGTAGGGGTGTGACAAATCAGGTGGGACATTTCCAGGAGACGTAGGAGGAGTGGTCATACCACAGACCATAGATGGGCTCCAGAGAGTAGCCTAGGAATCAATAAGGAACATCAGCATCAGCAAGTGAACAGTGCATCCTGCACAAAATTTCTAGGCAATGTTCAGTTTAGATGCAGCCTTTCCAACTACAAGCTGAATGTTGTAAAATCTTTACCAAAAGACAAGATGCATTTCAAGTGTCTGGACTCCAAGGTGCTCACATGGCAACAATTGCTTTCTCTGTTCCTATCATTGGCCCTTAGAAGGCCCTCCTGAAACTCACCATGTGCAATTTCCCTACTACATACTAAATCCTGACCAATGGCCCAATTTCACCAGGTGGCAGAGAAAGGAAAGGCACACTGAGTGGCACCGTACTTGCAGAGGCTCAGGTAACAACCGTGTTGATGGGGAACTCAGATTCTGAGGTAGTTGCCCAGCTGGACTGAACAACATCAGCCGAGAGGTGGAGGAAGGGGTGGAAGTCGAGCCCCCTGAAATAAAAGAGAAGGAGATAGGGGTGAGTATGGGGTGCCAAGGCATTCTGAAAAACCACCACAATCCTCTAGATCATCTGATAATACTTGTCTCTATTTAAAATCACTAGGGGCAGTCAGGCAGTTGGTGGCACATGCTTTTAATCCCCGCACTCAGGAGGTACACACAGGTGAATCTCTGTGACTTCAAGGTCAGCCTGGTCTACAGAGTAAGATCAGAAACCCTGTCTCAGAAAACAAACAAATAAACAAACAAAATCGCTAGAGGCTTGGGCATCCTCAGGAATAACCTAACATTTAAAGATTCTTGTTGGCTGTTTGTTTTGAAACAGGGCTTCACTGTATAGTCCTGACTGCCCTAGAACCAGCTACATTACCAGACTGGCCTTGAACTCAAGAGATCCACTGTATATCACCATATCTAGCCTTTAAAGATCCTTTAAATGCCCTTTGGAAGTTAAAATTCAGGCAAGTCTGACTCTAGTTATACATAAGGATAATTTAAAAGGCACACCATGCCTGACAGCCTGATGTGCAGCCTCCATTCCAGCTAAAGCCAAGATCTGTATGAATCCAGACTTTCAGACTGTCAGTCTACAGTCTGTGGAGTCCACTAGAAGTTGAGCCCCTTATGATACAGCAACCAAGTAAGCACTTGGACCTCAGTGTGTTATGTACTGAGGACTAGTCTGGGGATCTGCTATGTTATTAGATGAGAGACAAAGAACAGTTAAGCTTTATGGATAGAAAATAATTCAAACAAAATAGAGGGAAACTCTAAGTTAAAACGGTCTTGAAAAAGTCCCTAGGCAGTAAAAGAAGTCTTACTCTAGGAAGGACACTGAAAACAAAAATAAAAACAGTGACTTCCAGAAATGAGGATGCAAACAGAGAGGATCAAAGTTCTTTTTTTACCATAGCAATTCTGTGTGTCCACATAAGGGCTGGTGGTGACATCAGCTGAACGGTGAGGGAAGCAGACAGAGAGCTGGTGAGACATAGAATAGCCATCTTCATATGAGGCTTCTGTAGGATCCAGAGAGATTTTGGCACACTCTATTACAACATCATGAGTTTCTAACGTCTTCCACCTAGAAAAAGCAACACAAGTCAAGAAAGGAATGCACTAGTCCACCTATCCACAGCAGTTAAATCTTCAAGAGACCAAATCAGTGCTGGCCATTGGATTGTGATTAGCAAACCATGAGGTACAACCATGCCAACCCTGGTAGAAATAACAATAGTATAAAAACTAGAAATCTATCTAACAGACCACCTTCCCTACCTAAAATAGTTTTATAAAATTAATAGAAACTAATTTTTTTTTAAGTCACCAACAAAGATGAAGAATAGCCTCTTAGACTGACTGCACAGACAGCTCTTGGGGATGGATGTCTGCTTTGAAACAAAGGTAATCAGGAATCGGGAGGAACTGAAGCACTAAGCAGCTGGGCTGACCTGAGGTCTCCAGCCAAAGCCTATGGGTTCTTCTAACACATCCCAGGACCAGAAATACTGTGCAACCCATTAAGAGTGAAGGGTGAAGGACATGTGAAGCGTACTGAAGAGTTTCTGCAGGTGAGCCTCAGGCCTGCACACTTCCCATTAATCCTAAAGCAACGGAGACAATGCTGAGCCACAACATGGCTTTGACAGGAGGAAGGCCAGTCAAAGGGAGCTGTCCTCTGGCAGAGTGGTCAGCAGACACTGTGAGTAGCAGGCCTTCAACCGACAGTGGGGCCATGGAAACCTTTACTGTAGACACAACTGTTGTCAAAACTTAATAAAACTAATTTTATTGTATGTAAACCATATTACTAAATATGATTTTAAAATCATGTTTTCAAATACTGAAGGACTCTTTCTTTTTGTTTGTTTAGGTTTTTAAATTTTATGCTTTTTGACTCAGTCTCACTCTGGGATCATGGCTCCTCTGAAACTTACTCTGTAGCCAAGGCTGTCCTTGAATTTGTGGCGATCCCAAGTGCTAGGATGCACCGGACTAGAATATAATCTCTTTTTAAAAGATTTCTTTTTCATGTTATTTATTTACTTTGGAGCAGGGGAATGCCACAGAAAGACATGTGGAGATTGCGGGAGTCAGTTCTTTCTTTATGCCATGTGAGCCCTATGGAGTGAACATCAGACTTAGCAACAGGCACCTTAAAAACAATGAGCCATCTCATCACTTTGGACTATCTTAAATGAGAAAAAATACAAAGCTGTTCTACTAAGAGCCCAAAAATAGACTGATAGCATTAAGTGTTGAAATTCAAAGAATTAGAGGGGCTGGGAAATAACTCAGCTGGTAAATGCATTTATCCCTCAAATAAGCCTGACAGACCTGAGTTTGATCTCTGGTACCCATATAAAAAGCCAGATGTGGTGGCACTCAACTGTAATCCCAGCAGTCCTACAGCAAGATGGCAGATAGAGACAGGAGACTCAGCCAGAAACTCCAGTGCCAGTGGACTGCAGGGACAGAAACAGAGACCCTGCCTCAAAACAGAGAGAACTGACCCCTGAAAAGTTGCCCTCTGACCTCCACATACACGTATTCTCCCCCCTGCCACACACATACATACACACAAACTAGGGGCTGGAGTGTAGCTCTGTCATAGATGCTTGCTCAACATCAGCAAGGCCTGTGTAAAATCTCCTGGAGGCCTGGAGATTACAGGCAATATTCACTCTCTTAGTTTCTTCTTTTATCTCTTCGGAAGCTGTTCTACAAATGGCCCCAAATCGACAGAACACTTAGACTATGCACACTGCCCAGGCATAAATTTGTTCTCAGGACACAGAGCTTTACTGTCTGTGGCTCTAAGTTCATAGTCATTCTGACAGAACTCTTGTCTTCTGTCCATATTTATAGGGAGGAGGGCAACACAAGAATATCGTGTGGGTTCTCCCAGCAACACATGTGATCTACACACATTCATAGAATGCTTGTTTATTCTCATGTGTTGAAAATGTGACATTAGATACAAAGAAGAGAATGTACAGTGAATGCATGGCCAGAGCATAAGGGAGCTTCCTTGAGCGGCAAGTATTTCAAACATTGTCCCTTGGGTACTGGCTGTTACATACATGTGTATGGAGTTGGGGAGGAGATGCTCCTCTTTTCACACCCTCAGCATGACTAGAAAGTAATTAAATGAGGAGTGAAGACACATATGCACAAGATTAATTTTAGTAAAAAAAAAAAAAAAAAAAAAAAAAAAAAAAAAAAAAAAAAAAAAAAAAAAAAAAAAAAAAAAAAAAAAAAAAAAAAAAAAAAAAAAAAAAGTGCATAGCTGGCAAGATGACTCAGCAGGTAGACCTCACCTGAGGCTAATCCTGACTGCCCAAGTTGAAACCCTGGAACCTATACACAGGTAGGAGGAGGAAATTACTCCAATAAGCTGTCCTGTCCTCAACACACATGGGTTAATGCATGCACGCATGTACTTGTGCATGTGTATACACACAAACACACAAATAAGTAAATAAACATAAAAGAGAAATACATTAGATGTTTTGCTTATTTTTGTAGTGTTGAGGATTGAACTTTCAGTACTGGACATGCTAGAAAAGACTCCAGTTAAATACTTTTACAATCCTTTTGTGTGTAGTAGAGTACACCTGAAGAAATCAGAGGACAACTTACAGGAACTGGTTCTCTTTTCACACCATGTAACTTCAGGTCCCTTTAGCCACTGAGCCATCTGTATTTCCTTAATATAGACTTTATTATTTTTTTTAAATTATCTTTTAGTTTTTATGAGACAAGGTTTCTCTGTGAAGCCTTGGGCTATTCTAGAACTCACTGTGTAGACTAGGCTGGCCTCATACTCAGGTATCCACTTGCCTCTGCCTCCCCAATGCTGAGCAAAGGCATATACCACCACGGCAGACTTAAATAGACTTTATATTTTAATGTCTCTGAAATTGCAAACTACAGTCTTAACAGCTGTTCATTTGTTTACTTGGTATCCCTCCTCTCAGACCTACATAAAATGTAGGTGTGTGTTGTGCATTTGATGGCATCTCAGAACCACTGATATATGATAGCTTATAGTCCCTGCAGCCTTCAATCCCAAGGCCAGAGATAGAGGCAGGAAGACTAAGATGGCAAGGCCCAGCTGGACTCTGTCAGTGTCATGCTAAGGCGGCCTCACACTCTTCTCTCTGACAACTACTCTGGCTATGCCTCCAGCTCTGTTAACTGAATTGCTTCCCAAGTCTCTAAGGTCCAACAAATATACTCTATGCTTCTCTCATTTATTAACTTGCTCTAAGGACCAGGATCACTGCTATCCATCCTTCCTCTCCTCCTAAAATTATTTTATTTTTTCCCCAAGATTGACTTTAAGCAATTAAGACTATGTAAGCATCAATCATGACAGAGCTGAGGGCTCTGATGTGATTTCTCACTTGGTATGGTTCGTCACTGTTTCCTTCCTTTCCTGTTGTGTCCAATGTTAACTGAACTATCCTGGCAGCTCTGGACTAATGCCCACTATCTCTCTAACATAATGAAATGGGAATCTACAAGGGTTAGTCTCCTCACCCTACTGAGCTCCCTTCTGGAGCTATGTCAGTCTGAGGCCCATTGTTCTGACACCTCTTTGACCAGACTACATCAAACCCCAACCTTCTTGAGCTCTTTTGGTAGAACATTCTCCCTTGGACAGCTGGGGGTGCTGGGTGGGGGTGGTCATCTGAAAGAATCTCACCCCACAGAACTAACTTGAAAATCTCTGGAAGGAGCTAGGAAGCTAACACTATTCTGACCTCTGGTTCTTATTTAGTGCCTGGCTGGTTTCATCGTTCTACATTCTGAAAGGTTTATTCTTCTAGTGTTTTGAAATCTCACAAAGTTGAGGCTTGGCAGCATTCCTTCACATTGACTGATCACTAGACAAATTCCTTCAATCTAGAAGCATCGACTTCAGGAAATTTCTTTTTACAAATTCTTCTTTTACCAAAGTGTCCTCTTCTCTTTTAGGATTTTTTTTAATTGGCTATTGGACTCTGCTCACCATTCTAAAGCTGGTCTCAATCATCTGCCTCTGGCCTTTGTTTAGATGAGCCAGTCTCAGCTGTACCTCCAGTTCGTTTGCTTAAATGCTTACTTGGAGGGGTTTATTTTAATTTCATGAGCTATTTACTAGTCAATGCCCTTTACTATGTCACCTTCCCCCATACAACCATGCACGATTGCCTGCTCTGTGGCTCTGTTGTCAATGTTTCTTCCTGGCTCCCAGTCCTTAACCACACTGTCTTTCTCTTCTAAAACCAGGGTCCACAACCCTGGGCACTGAGGTGCTATGTGCTGCTGACAGGGAAGCCCCCCCCCCCCCCCCAGATAATATGACTGACTGAACACTTTCACCCAACTGTACAATCTCCTCAAGTTCCACCATCTATAATAAAGACCAATTTTCAAATACAAAAGCACAGGGAAGAAAGGAAGACAGAAAGCACAAGTGTCTAAATCTGGAGAACAGCAGACAGGTGGTAACTGGCATGTCGAACCCAAGAAGCAAAGCCCTTAAACAAAGTTTCAGTCACCAGTCAGTTGGCTTACACTTCACAACCCTCAGGGGTTCAAGAGCTCATAGCATCCAGATCTTCTGGAACTGGAATGAGAGGCAAGATGCTAGAGACAGCTATCTTGAAGCAACTGGGGTGGGAACTGTTGAAGAAGCATGGAGCATCTGAGATTCCTTCCAAATCTATGTTCCTAGAAAGCAGCTCTATTCCTCAATGGAAATCTGGTTATTCCCTGACAAGGGGATTCTCTCCAGGAAAGTGAAGCCAGGCAGAACAAATCCAACAGAAGAGGTGGGGACATGATGCATCCCAGGCAATAAAATTATAAAAGTATACAATCTATGTGCCCAAACCACCAAACCTCCTTACCTATCTCTTCTGCAGAAACAGCCATATCCTCATCAGCCTGGAGATCAGAAGAATTTTCTAAAAATCTGACCAGCTAAAGAAGAACACAATCCCAGTGTCGGTATCTCTCCCAGAAGCTCAGATCCACACAAAACTGTTCTAGGTAAAATACCCAACTTCACAAGCAGTTTTCCTGTCTTCTCACCTAACCACAAAAGAATCACTAAAGTTTTGCAAAAAAGCCTCAGAGACTTATAAGGAACAAATCAAAACAAGTGAATGAAGGGGGGAGGGCTTAAAAGAAGCAAAACATGCAAAGAAAAAAAAAAAAAAAGACACTGTTTCTATGAGACAAAGGTAAGTGCCTAAAGAAAAGCACTCTGCAAACAAAAAAGAGCACTCAGGCAAAAAGCATAGCAGTGGGAATAACTAAATGGGAAGGAATGGCAAGGAAGCCTGCAGAAAACAGACTAAAGGACAGAAACAAAAAACAGATTTTGATGTTTCCACTGGAGTGTAGAAAGGACAGGTAACCAGAGGAGAGAAAGCCACGGCCCGGGAAGCAGGGTAATGGCTCAGCGGTTAAGAGTACTGACTGTTCTTCCAGAGGACCTGAGTTTGATTCCCAGCATCCACGTGGCAGCTAACAACTGTCTGTAATTCCAAGATCTGACACCCTTACACAGTTATACATGCAGGCAAAACATCAATTCACATAAAATAAAAAAAATTAAAAAAAAAAAGAAAGCCACTGCCCAAAACATTAAGAAAATCTCCTGTGACCCAAAAGCTTGTATGTTGGACAACAAAACAACAGATCCACACCAAGGTATATCACAAGGAAATTTCAGGCTACCATGCCAACAGATATTCTGCCAGCCCACAGAGAGGAAAATGTACCCACAAAACTGTCAGCAAAATGGCAATGGGTTCTGCCTCCAATCACTGGAGGAGACTATCAGCCCAACAGTCACATCCAGCCTGGCCTGGCCAACTGCATCCTTCCTAAGTGTTAAATGATGCAGCATAGTACAACCAGACGGAGGGCTGGGAAAGGACTCAGTCAGAAAAGTGTGTGTCCAATCCATGGAACCCACATCTAACACACACACGCACACACACAGAGCATAGTGGGGTACGCCTATGGTAAATTCCAGATTCAGTGGAAGACCCTATCTCAAAAAATAAGGCAGAAGGGCTGGAGAGATGGCTCAGCGGTTAAGAGCACTGACTGCTCTTCCAGAGGACCAGGGTTTGATTCCCAGCACCCACATGGCAGCTCACAACTGTCTGTAGCAAACACCAAAGCAAATAAAGTTTTTTTTTTAAAAAAAAAAAAAAAAAAAGGCAGAGAAGAACTATTGAGGAAGACATCCATCTCTGGCCTTCACATGCACACACATATGTGTGTGTACTTGCCAAGACAGACACCAAGAAAGAAAACATGAAATACAGGAAATGGGAGATGCTGCCCAGGAAATAGGCCAAGCAATGGCTCAGGAGAGCAAGCCAAAAGCTGGCTCTCAGACAGCAACCAGTTCAGCTCAGAACAGACCTGCCAAAAGACAAGTGTGCTGCTGAACATCTCCAAGGCTCCTACTGTTCCCATTATCCTTTTAGTCAGGGGACAGCATCAAGTGACCTGAGAAAACTCATCTTCACTATATACTGAGGAAGCCCTCACTCCCCATTTGTTTACTCCACAGAAGGATTTTGCAGAGACGCACCCATAATGATGAAGCAGCCAGACAGCACATCTGACAACAGCCCTCATGAGAAGCTTTGCCAGACACAGAGAAAGTCTATGCTTCCCAGGCCTCACTTGTAACCTCATGCAATGACTCTGGAAAGCCTTCTTTGGTGAAGCCAGGCCCACCAAGGCTGACAATGATCCTGCCCTCAAACTCTGCAAGCCTGTATCTAACAGCAATACAGATAACTTTGTATCTAACTCTGAATCTAACAGTTCTCAAAACAAGCCACATTTATGGCAAATTACAGAGAAAACAGGGAATATAAAGGCAGGGCAGAGCTGCCTCTGAGAGAGACAGGAAGCAGGGAGAAAGAGCTTCTCAGGCAGAACTAGCCCTAGAATGTTCTGTCTTTCAGGCTGGGGTAGCTACATGTTTGTGTTTTAGACACAGCTTTAAGCTGCATGACAGAAGTAGGCTGGAAGAGGCTGACTTTGTAAGGATTATCAGGCACAAGCCAGTCTTTTTAAGATCCCAGAGAGTGATATCTGTGGTTCAGTTTCCCCAAAAAAAGCTTCCATCCTCCCACTGGAAACTATAAAGATGCAGAAGGAGCTTTGCTTCATGCAACTCAGCACGTTCAGTAGCTCCTCAGGACACATCTGGGAATTCCTGTAGAGTCCATGAGAGTGTCAGGCACCTGGCGATGCCCATGGAGAAGAAAGGAACCCAAATTGGCTTATTACTCCAAATCTGACCTTTCTGTAATCTCCTGGTTTTCAGCTACCCAATTAACCTCCCAGCCCATTCAAGTTACCAAAAAGCAATTCTTCCTGGGCTTCCAGGGACAGGTACTGGCAGTCACCGCCTCTGCTCTGCTCTTGGAGTCAGTAGCTCTCTATGAGCAGTATGCTTTAGATGCAAAGTTTCAGCCCATTATGCAAGTGGAACATCTGTATTCCCACAGGTATCCGTAGATCACACTTTCAATCTCTCAAGAGACTCAAAAGTTCTGTCACTAATTTAGTTTCTGTACCTTCGAGGGTCCAGTTCATGGTCCTTGGATCCAGTCACTAATTCCGGATGAATTCGCACATGCTCCATCATTGGCTAGAAGAGTTTGGGTTGACAAATTATAGGTGTGAAGTTGTGTGGCAAATCCACAAGATGGAACATTATTTGACAACAAAAAGGGATGAAGTACTGATACATGTTACAACACAGATGAACCTTGAAATAGGGTAAGAAGCCAATCACAAAAGAGCACACACTGCACGATCCCATGATAGGAAATGCACAAAACAGCAACTCTTGACTAGGGAATCAGAAAGACAATTAGTGGCTACCTGGTTTGAAGTAGAGGTGTCAAGGATTTCTTCCCAAAATTTTCCTTCTGCCATATAATACAAACGCCATAAAAGTACCTGTCTGAAAGAAGCTCTAAGGATCGAATACATGGGCAACTGTTGTTTTTTTAACTCACCTTGACAACTTCTTCAAAAGTCTCCACATTTTCCTTCATACTATAGTGAGAGCGCAGGAAGGAGACGAAGTTACAAGGGTACATTCCATAAAGGCGATGAAAGAGGGCATAAACACTGGCATGGAGATGGACAAGGTAGACTTCTGTCACATTGCCTAAGGAAGAAAACCAGGTGTACAGAGATGAACTTCAGGATGCCAGCATGCTTTCTCTCTGAAGCTTGCATACTGAGCTTCAGAAAAGTAAGACAGATGTAAATCTGAATATACCATATGCCTTGTTTAAAACCCTTGTTTAAATCCTTTGGGTAAACTCCAATCTGCTTCATGTGACCTACAAAGATATTTACTCATCTCTGCCTTCCTCCTCCTCTCCAGCCACCCCAACAACAAAGACTCCAGTATCACTCTTCCAGTCTCACAGGCACTCTCCCTACAATCTGTAGTGACTTTTTTTTTTCCTGATTCAGCATGTGAGTCTTGAAAAGGGGGCTATTCCTCTCCCTTTCCCCTAGTACCACACATAAAATTTGGTGCATAATGAATTATGTGAAGGGGTTGTAGAATGAGCATGTAAAAAACTTTCAAAACCAAAATGTGATCTTATCTGTGCAGATTTATAACTAAAGATAAACACTATGATGCAGAATCTTAGCTTAAATCACTTGGACAATTCCATTAATTTGGCCTTATCAAGAACTCCATGGAAACTCCAGCTCTCTAGGGGCAACTGTCCCTTTCTCCCAAGAAGACATGGCCAATCTGGCAGACCAGCCTGTGCTCAATGGCCCTTGTGCAGAAAGCTGCAGCAGTCTCCTCCACAGACCATACATATTTCATTTTCTAATATGAATATTTCATGCTAGGACTACCAGAAGATTCTACAGTTCACAGGCTGACAGTTTCTGAATCACTCTGATGGAGCCGCACTACCTGCCAATATGATCTGATATAAGAAAAATCCCATACACTTGACACTCATGTCCTAATGAGGACACTGGAGTCTGTCTCTTCCTCCTCCATGTACAACCAATAGGTTCTCACAACTGTATCTGTGAAGCTATGGCTGTACACATCAGCACAGAAGGACACAAGCATTTTGTAAGCTCAACTGTACAGCACCCAGAGGTAGAAGCTGTGGTCCAGTTTTACTAATGAGATTCAGAAAGTTGTATATCCTGTCCCTCAGTTTCTCTGACAACCCTTTCTGGCCAATAGCATAAGGATAGGGTCTTCCAGCTCCACTTCCTATGTGCCCTGCAATGGCTGCACCCAAACATTTTTTTCATCTATGTAGTGAATACCATACATTCTTCTTTCCCCTATAGCACATGGTTGTTAACAGTAAGGATAGCATTCCCTTGTGACATGCTATGTCCAATGAGGACACTGGAGCTATACCTGGTTTCTTCAGGCACCGTGATGAGAGACGGCCAAAGATGTCAAAGAAATCAAGAAGATGCTGCTTCCCTGACTGCGGGATCATCGGTAGCATGGTGATCAACACTAAGACACCAGTTGTGAGGACCACAACATCAGTGTCCATCTGCAGAAGGGAAGGGCGACGTCAGGTTCAGCACTGGGATGAGGGTCCAAATCCTGAGGTCACAGATCTGAAGCCCCTCTTGTGCTCATTTCCTTACCCCTAAGAATTTGAGGGACAGCACTGAAATAGACTTAGCAGAAACACTAAGCCCTGTCACCATTGTGGTGATACTAGGGAACCATTTCCCACATTCTACCACCTCATCTGAGAGATGGGTTTAACTTGGCTTGAAACTCCCAAGTCCTGAAGCCTCAAGATTCCCTATTCCATCATCTGGATGAAAGTCTAAGAGTCGGCTTTCATAGAACACAGGACACTGCTATTCTCACCCAACCAATTAGCTTCTAAGACATTAATTTCTGTCAAGTGATTAAAGGACACTGCACATTAAGAGTTAGTTCATTTTCTAACAAAACTGGGAACTTTAGTACTGGGAACTAAATTTAGGGCCTTATGCATGCTAGGCAGGAGCTCTACCACTAAGCCACACTCCCTCCCCAGCTCAATTCTCTATGTTTTAAAGAACTACTATAAGCCGAACATGGTGGCTAACACCTGTAATTCTAACAATTAGGGGGCTAAGGCAGGAGGACTGCTTTGAGTTGAAAGCCAGCCAGATTTCATAATGAGATCTGTATCACCCAGGACTACATGGTAAGACCCTTCTCAAAAACAAACAAACCAACCAACCCTGGGGAGGTGGAGATAAGGCTCAGTGGTTAAGAGCATAAACTGCTATTCTAAAGGATCCCAGTTCACTTCCCAGAATTGGGTTGGTGGCCTGTAACTCCATTTCTAGAGCATCATGTTCCCTCTTCTGGCCTCCAAGAGTACCAGGTATGCATCTAGCACATACACAGACTCACACCACATACACAGACTCACACATACACATAAATATAAATAAACAAATAAATAGATCCAAGGCTGGTGAGGTGGCTCAGTGGGTGAAGACATCTATCACCAAGCCTAAGACCTGAGACCTACATGGTAGAAGCAAAGAAAGGACTCCTGAAAGCTATGTTATAACACTTTCTTCAGAAACAATTTTTATGGAAGCATTTCCTTCAAATCCTTGCAAATATCCTACCTTGAGACATTTCAATAAAGAAGGCAAAAGAGGTGCTTGAGAAAGCTTATGTTTCCAAGATGGCTGCAGTCTTACAACATGCCCCAGCAGCGAGAGGATGGATAAACGGGTGGCAGCTTTGCCTACATACTCATTAATTTTGTCCAAGAGGTGCTGAAAATGTAAAAGATCAAGAGAAATCTTCTTGTAAGTATATGAAGTTAACAAAATTACAGGCAGTAATGATAAACTCTCAAGTCTTCCCTTTAATACAGGCCCCAAAAGATTTAATAAGCCCATGGGCTGAAGATATGGCTTAACCTGTAAAGGCTAAGGCTCCAATCAAAAGACTAGTAAGTTCAATTCAAGATTTTCAAAATCACACTAGTGAACAACGTCTTCTTCATTTGGCCTAAGAGAACAGCCAGCTGGAAGGAATCCCTTAACACAGAGTTGAAAAGAGGGGCAAGGGGCTGGAGAGATGGCTCAGCGGTTAAGAGCACCGGCTGCTCTTCCAGAGGACCCGGGTTTGATTCCCAGCACCCACATGGCAGCTAACAACTGTCTGTAGTTCCAGTTCCAGGCAAACACCAAAGCAAATAAATAAATAAATAAAGTTTAAAAAAAAAAAAAAAAGAAAAGAGGGGCAAGACTATATTACAGCTTCTCTACACGTTTACACATAATCTAAGGTTGCAAAACCACAGCAGGCTGCGAAAGACCCTTACTACTCTAACAGCCAAGCACCCATGCTCCAGCCTTAAACATAAATCAAGTTATAGTGGTGATGCAATCTGGCCTGGAGTAAAGAAGACCACATAAGGCACTGTAAAAGCAAGCAACCTCGGGGGCTGAAGAGATGACTCAGAAGTCAAGAGCACTGATTGTTCTTCCAGAGGTTCTGAGTTCAATTCCCAGCAACCACATGGTGGCTCACAACCATCTATAATGAGATCTCGTACCTTCTTCTGCATACTGTATACATAATAAATAAATATATTAAAATTAAAAAAAAAACCAGGCAACCCTCACCTGTGAATGCAAGACTTAGGGATTTTCCTTATCAGTATGGCAAAATCCCTACTGAAAGCACAAGTTTAAAGATCTTTATTTCAGGGGGCTGGAGAGATGGCTCAGCAGTTAAGAGCACTGACTAGTCTTCTGGAGGACCTGAGTTCAATTCCCAGCATCCACATGGCAGCTAACAACTGTCTGTAATTCCAAGAGCTGACAGCCTTACACAGTTATACATGCAGGCAAAACACCAATTCACATTAAATAAATAAATAAATAAATATATGTATATATATATATATATATATATTTAAAGATCTTTATTTCAGGGGCTGGAGAGATGGTTCAGAGGTTAAGACCACAGGCTGATCTTCCAGAAGTTCCTGAGTTTAATTCCCAGCAACCACAAGGTGGCTCACAACCATCTATAGTGAGATATGGTGCCCCCTTCTGGCAAACAGGCATCTTTATTTTAACTGTAGGCATCTTTATTTAATTTAAAGAGCAAGATCTGTAAAAAGCCTCCGAAATTGATATTACTTTGTAAACTTTTCAGAGCCTACAAGTTATTTTATATGTATTCAGTCTTTGGAGATAAGTTGTGGACATGCACAGACCTTGTCACTGGACTGAGAACTCACAAAGTGGCCTTCAATTCCTTCCCAGTGGTTACCTTATCATGTGGCTCTTGCAAAGTGGTCAGGATGTGCAATACCGGCTGAGAATTGGTTTCCAAATAATAATCCACCAAGGTGTTTACAAGCATAGGCCCACGTTCTAAAAAAAAAGGGGGGGGGGAGCAATTCATCAGGCTTACTTTCTTTTCCCTTAATAATTGTCATAAAAGCCAGAAAATGTCCTTTTATACCACAAAAGTCATTAAGCACTGTTTTTGTCTTTTTAAATTCATTAGACTAACAGGATAACTCCAAACTTATTGGCCAAAATAGCCACAAAGGCATAAGAAAGTCTGTCCTAGTTATATGGCTCAGTGGGTACAGTGCTTGCAGCACAAGCATGAGGATCTGAGTTCAGATCCCCAGAAAATATGTAAAAAGACAGACAGACAGACAGACAGATCACACATATAAAGCTGGGCATGGTCATGAATACCTGTAGCCCTGGGAAGCAGAGACAAGAAGATAAAAATGGGCTTGCTGGTCACCAGTCTAGCTCCAGATTCAAGGTGAGTTCTTGTTTCAAGGGAAAAAGGCAAAGAGAAATAGGTGACTGTGACACCCAAATGGCACATGTGTGCATGGGGGTATGCATGGGTGTGTATGCACACACCGAGTAAAATAAATAAACACATAAAAAATGGCTGGAGAAATGGTTCAACAGTTAGGAGTGCTTTCTGTTTTTCTTTTTTACAAGAACCCTGGATTCAGTTCCCAGCACCCACATGGTGGCTCACAACCACATATAGCTCTAGTTCCAGGGAATTTTACACCATCTTCTGACCTTCAGGAATACCTGTACACATATAGTACACATAAACACAAAAAGAAATGTTTGAATGCACAGACTCACACAAAAACACTCATGTACACATGCAAACACACATACATACATGCACACACATTCTTTTTAAAAAGACAAAATGGTAGAACCTGAAGGTGAGTTCATGAGCTTGTTGCATGGTCTTCATGTCTGTATGAGTAAACCTGAGCATTGCCATAACTGTTTTATAACACATGCAGTATGAATCCACCAATGGATGCTTTCTTGACCTAGCAATTTAAAAGACCAGAATGGAGGAACTGCCTGAAGTCAATTTAGAATGTTCAGGCAAGAGGGTCACAAGTTCCAGGCCAGTTTGAAATACATAGTGAAACAAGGCCTCAAAAAAAAGACACAACTTTCTAAACATATCCTCTGAAGATGAAAACAATCATTTGCATCCAGGCCTCAATACACTCAGCTCCAAGTCAAGCGCTTCTTATGAGGACAATTCTCTACTTACCAGAATTAAGGGACTCCTTGAAGATGGTTGTCACATCATCCCGCACACTCAGTGTGGGAGAGTCCAGCATGGAGAGTAGCTCCCCAATGTTGGCTAGCTGGGCCATTCTCTCACTCAACTATGCTGTGCGGGCTCCAGGTCATGTGCTAAAGGCTTGGACAGCTCGTCATTAGGGCCACTACCACACTGCAAAATGGTAATAAGGACAGTGTTAACAAAGGACTCTTATTGATACCACATAAACCAAAACCTGCAGGAAAACAAGCCAGAGAACCTATTCAATGCAGCCTATCCTGGTCAGAATTGTGCTTATGAAAAGACAGGTGAGTTCTTTCATGTATGAACTTAGAAAGCCAACGGAGCTCTATGGAACTATCACCATAGCAATTCAGTAGTTCTGTCTGCTTCTATGTCCACCTGGGTGTTGGCTAACACTACTCCAGTCCTGCTCTATAAAGCAGAAGAGCTGTTTCCACAAATAAAGGTGCACATAGGCTACTCTCTTCATGACACTATCAATGGCTGAAGTTAGAAGGCTGGTTAGGTCACCAGTCCAACAGCTGGAATGAGCCACGCATTGTTTTGGATTTAACATACATTCATCAGACACGTTTACTGTGTACCCAAAAGCTACTGGTGGCAACTAATTGTACCAGGACATACCTGCCAAACTACAGAAATGGAACATTTATCTTTACATTCACATTACTACATATATGTGTGACCATCTTTAAAGTTTTGCTTTAAAAAGCAAAGACTACTACTTATAAGAGGCATTGTATACTTTCAAAAATACCATTGTATATGCTCCTGATACTACTACCACATGATGGGCATGTGCATCTACATTATAAAGAGAGGGCAAGAGGCATAACCAAAGGAGAAGAACAAATTTAAACCCAGATGTGCCCAACTCTGGAGCTCCAAATCTATAAATGTGTAACTTTAATCATCACAGCAGCCAGGTTGTAGTGGTACACACCTTTAATCCCAGCACTTGGGAGGCAGAGGGAGGTGGATCTCTGTGAGTTCCAGGCTAACCTGATTAAGAGAGAGAGTTCCAGGACAGCCAGGGATACAAAGAGTAACCCTGTCTCAAAAAAAAAAAAAAAAAAAAAAAAAAAAAAAAAAAAAATCACCACAGCAACTGTGAGGCAAACATGTTTTAGCTTTATTTTACAAATGAGAATAAGGATGCCCCAAAAGCATAAACTAATACATCCCAATTTTTTGTCTTAAGGAAGCCATGGTAGCAGTTCTTAGGCTTGATTTGAGAACCACCTGGAACACTTAGGCCCAGGCATCCACATTCTAGTAACACCCCAGGCAATTCATCTGGGTATCTGGGTTTTTTTCTCCCTCTTTGAGATGAGGTCTTACTATATTGCTTGGACTGGTCTTAGAAGCCTTGGGCTCATGTAAGCCTCCATCTTAGATTCTACATTACTATGATTACAGGTCCACCACCTCATCCATTTCCAAGTGGGGTTTTTTTTTTTTTTTTTTTTTTTTTGGTTTTTTTTGTTTGTTTCTTTTTTTCTATTTTTAAGACATGGTCTCACTAAGTATCCCTGACTATCCTGGAACTTGTTATGGTTTTTGTGTCATAGAACTCACTCTATAGACCAGGCTGTCCTCAACTTCACAGAGATTCATCTGCCTCTGCCTCCCAAGTGCTAGAATTAAAGGCATGTGCCGCCAAGGCCCAGCTGCTTTCTAGGTTTCTTAAATAGGTGATACAAAAGCCCATTTGAGAAATATTATACTTAAGAAAATACAACTGAAGCTAGCATGGTGGCTCAGACCTGTAATCCAAGCACCTGGGAATAAGACAAGAGGATGGCTATAAACTTAACTTAAACTATAGTGTGAAACCTTGTATCAAAAAGTAAAGGACTAGAGAGATGACTCAGTGGTTAAGAGAACTGTTGCTCTTGCAGAGGACCCAGGTTCAGTTCCCAGCACCAACATGATAGCTGACAATCTGTTATAACTCCAGCTCCTAGGAATTCAAGGCCCTCTTCAAGCCTCTGCAGGCACCTACACAAAAATGATCTACATACGGGGCTGGAAAGATGGCTCAGCGGTTAAGAGCACCGTCTGCTCTTCCAGAGGACCGTGGTTCGATTCCCAGCACCCACATGGCAGCTCACAACTGTCTGTAGTTCCAGTTCCAGGCAAACACCAAGGCAAATAAATAAAGTTAAAAAAAAAAAAAAAAAAAAAATGATCTACATACATACACTCAGGCATACACATAAAATAATCTTTTTTAAAATTTAATGCTAAAAATAGAAACAAACTTTATTTTCTTAAAAATTGAAATAAATGAAGCTTATAAATGAAAATAATACCAACACAGCCAATTTTGCTCAATGGAAAGATGGGATGTGGTGCAGAGCACTTAGCAAAAGTCTGTATACTCTTTACTGACTAGCCGGACCCATCACAACAGATACAGAAAGAGCTTTGGGCCAATACCTTTAGGACAACTTCATGAGAGTACATTTACCCAGTTAATCTCTGCACTTATTTCTAGTAAGTCACAAAAGACTCTTCTAGCTAGTGGTAAAGAATGTAGTTCACAAATTTCAAATATTCTATTCCAGGCTTGGTTTTATTCTAGCTCCCTATGATCAGCAAGTTTCTGTCTTCTGTGTACTCTAGCTCTCTAAAAGCGGACAGTACAAAATACTGTGGCAAACCAACATGGTGTCCCAGGCACTGTCAGAACAACACGTTCAGGTTACTCAGCTTATTTTCAAATTGTAATTGAAATTTTGGTAAACAGTGGTTTCTGGAGCCTTCTTTTTTTTCCCCAAAAGTCTTAAAGAAAAAAAGATAAAGTTTTATTCTAAAAATTGGCAACAATTTTTTCTCTGTGGTTCTAAAATATACTTTTTAAAAAAATCTGGCTCTTAGCCCCTAGGAAGAACATAAATCTTGGGCTTTGTGTGAGATCCTCCATCAGTAACCCCAGATCAAGTACTTTTGGCACTTTAGAAAGCCCTCATAAGAGCTAAATTATAAGCTCTGTAATCAGCCCTTGGATAGGAACATCAGAGAGGACTCAGTGCGTGTGCAAGGGAGAAGAGTGTCTCTGCCTGAACATCCATTAGATGCACTTGAGCCTGTGGAAATTCACCACCACAGACACAATAACACATCCTGGTGCAGCTATGGAATAACATACTACAGAAAAGAACATTCTCCAGAATTCAAAAGGCAGAACACAAGGAACCATTTCTACATCCTGCAGGGCTAAGCAACATTCCTTTTAGTATTATCTTTGGTGGCTGAATGTCATGGTACCGCACAGAGGGTGCTGCTCATGTAAAGGAGTCATTACCTTCAGTACTTACTCCTGATGCTCAAACTTGTTGCTCTACCTGTCTTCTGGATCTCAAAGAGAGGCAAACCCTGGATGATATTCCTGACTCCCCAACACCTCTAGCTCTACATGTACCCATCTACAAACCTCTTCATTTTACTATGAAGAGGTTTACCATACCCCCAAGCATAGTGCCCATCATCATCCTCTTGGAGACAAGGGAGCAACAGCCTCCCTCACTCTGCCTGCTATGTACAGGAACTTTGAAATATGAAAATCAGGATGGTACCCACTTAAAATGAGCCAGTATCTTCCCCTAGAGAATCAGAGCCAAACTCACCAGTTCTATACCACCCCATGTCATAAGCCAGTTACTTATCCCTCATTTCTGCCTCTTGGCTCCAAGCCAGTGTGTGTCTCCTTGCATGCTGGCCAGGCCTTCACCCTTGCTCTTCTCTCTGCTCCTAGAGCCCTCACTCCCACACCCCTGTTGCTACCTTTCAGTCCTCTGCTCAGTAGATCATGTCTGAACAGCCTCCCCTGACCACTGACAGGGGGCTGGAGAAATGACCCAGCAGTTAAAAGTACTGACTGCACTTCCAGAGAACCTGAGTTCAATTCCCAGCAACCACATGGTAGCTCACAACCATCTGTAATGACATCTGCTGCCCCCTTCTGGCCTGCAGAGAGACATACAGGCAGAACACTGTATACATAATAAATAAATAAATCTTTAAAAATAAATAGATAGATAGATAGATAGATAGATAGATAGATAGATAGATAAGTAGGAAAAAATAAAAGAGCAGGAGGTTGTTGGCACCACTTGGAATAAAAGAAACTTTCTAATCAAGAAGAACCCTCAATCAAGTTGATCTTCTACAGCTACTGGTCAACTCTGAGTACAATGGGCCACTCTGGTCTCAACAGCAGAAAAAGTAGAATCTCTAAAAGCAGACTTTCAGTCTCCATACTTGTAACAGGCCAAAGTGCCAGTCTTTGAAAAGCTATAGCTGAATTAACTACATGGATTGGGTAGCATTTCTGACATCCTTTTCCTATGTGTATGAGACATCACTATAGGATGCACATCACACCTAGCTACAAGACACTGCTGTTATGGACAAGAAGTATACTTGGACTACTTAACAGTTCACACATGAATATTAACTCAAATAAAACATTCAAGACAACAACCTAAGGCCCGTGTATTGTAAGTCAAAACATGTAATTATGAAAATAAAACAGTGAGCTAATAATACATATGATTTTATATGTTCAAAACAGTTCTGGAGATCTAGTCCAGGGCCCTGCACATAGTAGGCTAACACTCCACCACTGAATTCTACTCAAACAACTCAAACAACCAATCAAGAACATTGAAATCACTTGACATATTAATAATACAAATATTTTAAAATACAACTATTAAAAGAGTAATTTAGATAACTTTACAAATATTAGTGTATGTTCTTTGAGCCAATCACTTATAATGACTTAAGTAACTCATAAAAACTAAATTCTATCTTATTCATAATTTCACAGAATTCTTTTCTAAAAATTTACATTTGCTTATCTATATGTGTATATCTCACACACACCACATTCATATATGGAAGTCAGAGGACCACTTTCAGGAGCTGGCTCTCCTTTTCCACTATGAGGAAGGATCCCAGGGATCAAATTCAGGCCATTAGGCTGAGTGACAAGTGCTGTAAAGGACAATCTCTCTGTATGCTATGAATATATACTACACTAGTTAATAATAAAGCTGTTTGACCTATAGCAAGGCAGATTAAAGGTAGGCAGGACAATCAAATGAGAACTAGAATGAAGAAGGCTGGAGTTGGAACAGACCATTGAGCTACCCAAGACGTAAGATGCTAGAGGACAGGTAAAGCCACGAGCCACATGGCAATGCATAGATGAATAGAAATGGGTTAATTTAAATGTAACAGATAGTTAGGAATAAGCTTGAGATACTGGCCAAGCATTTTGTAATTAATATAAGCTTTTGTATGTTTATTTGGGACTGAATGGTCCAGACAAAAAAACTTCACCTCCATTTACAAACAAGCAACAATATCCCAACTCTGAAATGTTATAAAATTGTTTTTGAACCTTATTACAAACAAAATTACCTGTAAGAACTACATTTAATCCAAAGTCTTTTAAGAAGAAAATCATGTTTGGAATGTTTTTCATCTTGTGGAATGAATTAAAGATAAACAATCAACCTTACATTAAAAAAATTCGGGGGCTGGAGAGGCAGGTGGCTCAGAGGTTAAAAGCACTGACTGTTCTTCCAGAGTTCCTGAGTTCAATTCCCAGCAACCACATGGTGGCTCACAACCATCTATGACGACATCTGGTACCCTCTTTTATATACTGTATACATAAATAATTATTTAAAAAAATTACAAAAAAAATCTATAACCACTACTAATAATAAAACACAAAGAGGGTTGAGTTAGCTCACTGGCAGGAAGCCTGCCTAACATGTTAGGGCCTGGGTTCCATCTGCAGCACCACAAACAAAACAACACAGCAACAAAAAAGTATATAAAAGCATGAAGAAGGAAAATAATGTTAAAAAATTAAAATAGCAAAATATTTTTTATTCACTAGCTATATTTTATATATTCTTTATAAAAATGTTTAACTTTTGAGTCTATTAACAGATTGTGAGTTGCCAGCATTCCCTAGAAGCTAAAACTGAAGGATGACTGAGACATTTGAAGCTGAGTCCCTAGACAATCACCTATTGAATGTGGCCTACTCAAAGGGTACTGCACACAACATGGACACAGTGACTAAAAGACAATCTGGTACTCTGTGTACATTAAGGAACATTGCTACATAAAAATTTCATACTTTTAAATCTGACTGCTATAGAAATAAAACTGCAGTAATGAAAATACTTAATAAAATTTGAATTATTTTTTAACAACAGTGAAATTCCACTTGATGTCACTGATCTCAACATCAGTTCTCTGAATTCATATTCAAGGAAATCCTAAGAGGGGGTAATGTAGCCCAGAGTGGTAGCAAACACCCAAAATCCCAGTACTCTGGTGACTAAGACAAGAGAATGCAGGTTAGTCTGGACTAAACAGTGAGAAGGCAAGAAGAACTCATGAAGAAACTGAGAACCAAGAGAAACTCAGAAAGTTTTCTTGTTCTGGAGAGAATGACACATCTACTTTCTAAGTGTATAATGCATTTACCACCCATATTATGTCCCTGTTTGTGAAATCTGACTATACTGCATGATCCTTATAACAAAGGTAAGGCAGTGGCAGTGGCAGGTTTAGTAGCTTCCAGGGACTATGAAATGAGTCAAATTAGCAGTGTATGGATAAAGACAGTGGAAAAATGTGCCCCACCTTCCCTGACTCCTGCACATCGTAACAACAGGTACCTGCAATGGCTAATCCTAATTGTCAACTTGAGATTGAGAATCACCATGGAAACATACCCTGTGAGGGTACTGCTATAAAAGTTTAACAGAACAGAGAAACCTACCCTGAGTGTGGGTGGCAGCACTCCGTGGGCTGAGGCCCCAGACTGAATAAAAATGGGAGAATGAGCTAAGCACCAGCATGCATGACTCCCTGCTTCTTAAGGGTAGATGGAGTGTGACCAGTTGCCTCAAGCTCACAACTTCCCTGCCATGAGGAATGATAGCCTCAAACTGTGACCAACCCTTCCCCTTCTTCCAGTTGCTTTTGTCAGATATTTATCACAGTAACTAATACATCACCTTTGCTAATAAAATAAAGATTACATCTTAATAGTCAGCTAGGTCACTAAGACTAAACTTGGATCTGCATAAGTGTCAGTCTCAAGAACTATAAGGGGTATATTCTGGGACTTCAAGACTCCATCAATTCCTGAAAACCACCAAAGGAAATAATTTATCCAAAAAAGTTGGCTTAAGGCCACAAACAAAGGGGCAGGAGAGATGGCTCAGAGGTTAAGCGCATTGGCTACCGGTAGCCACAACCATCTGTAATGAGATCTGGTGCCCTCTTCTGGCTTGCAAGGACACATGCAGACAGAACACTGTATACATAATATATAAATAAATTTAAAAAAAAAAAAAAAGACCACAAAGAGAAAGAAATGCATCAAGAGCTCAAGAGCTAACTCAGGAGGTCTCAGTCTACAATGTGTGTCAGAATCACCTGCAGAGTATACAAATGCCAAGGCCCAGGCCCTACTGCATAGCAGGTTACAGGCTTAGATTTAGACATGGCATCTAGTTTGTTTACAGAATTCAGAGTAGATTCCTGAGGCCAAGCCATGGTTAAAAACTTCTCCACTGGCTAAATGATTTGCTGTAGGCTTCAATTTAATTAGTGGTTAAAACTAAGAATTTGTGGGGGCTGGAGAGATGGCTCAGTGGTTAGGAGCACTGACTGCTCTTCCAAAAGACCTGAGTTCAATTCCCAGCACCCACATGGCAGCTCACAACTGTCCGTAGTTCCAGGCAAACACCAAGGCAAATAAATAAATAAAGTAAAAAAAAAAAAAAAAACACTAAAATTTGCTACTCACAGAACTAATGTTCATGGACGGCCTATCTTTGAGGCCAATTCTCCTGTAGAATGGAAAGATACCAAGTGTCATTGTGAAAAAGAAAAAAAGCAGTTTGTGTAATACACTCAGTACCTGGCATCAAATGGCAATTAAGAGGTCACTGGTGATATGGCTGACTACCTCTAACCATAGATGTTAGTGCTTGGCAGGGAGCTAAGAGCATAAACACTTAAACCCCTGAACAAAGACGCATTTGTATGCTGGGGCACCCATGGGCAAGGTGAGACATTTTCTATCCTCCCCAGTCACTAGACTAAAGGTGTACCTTACCTGTTTGGGGGACAGTTGATTCATCAGTTTCCAGTGCTGTCAGCCTAGTGTCTTTCATGGTCACTAGAGAAAAAAACATACATACATATGTATTTATAATTATCCTAAAATGAGCTAGGTGGTGGTGGCACATACTTTTAATCCCAGTGCTCAGGAGGCAGAGACAGGCAGATCACTGAATTCAAGGCCAGCCTGGTCTACAGAGTGAGTTCCAGGACAGCCAGGACTGTTACACTGAGAAACCTTGTCTTGAAAAACAAAAACAAACAAGCAAACAATCCTAAAATAAAGGTAAACCTGAAACCTGATCAGAAGGCAGCTTGGATTGGCCTCGTACAACTCTGTCCCACCATCCTTGCATGTGGTCACCTGCTGCCCAGTGGAATGAGATCTAGATCACAGCCTCCTCTCTTCTGCACTATCAGCAAGAGGGCATTGTGGCTCTTGAATATGCTCCGAATGGAAACATTAGTTCCCCCACTTACTGGCCCTGTAACCTTGGGCTGTTCACTAAGTCTTGCCTTGAGTTATCTTCTGGGTAAATGAGAATGTCTTCAACCTCAATACTCACACAGAGCTTCAGTGAGGACTTCAAAAGAGTGGCTGTAGTAGTAAGATCAGTGACAGGCACAAAACACTTGGGTGGGCCTGCACCATCATCCCCTCACAGGCCACTCCCTTCCAGCCCTGCTCTGTTGCCTTCAGAAAATTTTAATTCCTCAAATAAGAAGGCATCAGACCCACCTGAGCACCAGGCACAACCAGTCACATAACCTATAAACCTCTGTTCTCTCCTCAGCTAGTTCTTTATCCTTCCTAGGCCTTCTTTCCCCTCCCACTGCCAAGCCCCCTCAGGCCAGGCTCCTGATCCACCAGCAGCCTGTACTGGTCACTAAAACCCCATTAAGTAAGTATGAAAAACTGTGGGGCATACTGGGAAGCAGCTGCAAGCTAACTCAGTACTTGGCCCCCAGCAGCTGCCACAGGGGCTGGTGAATGTACAAAATCTGATTTTGCCTTCAAGCAGCACAGGCTAAGTCTAATCCTACATGACAGGAATAAAGTATTTCAATGCAGCTCCTCTACTTTCCTCCCTCTCTACCCTACTTCTGTCCATGCTATTCATTATCTGTGTCAAATAAGTATGCACGAGCACGAGCGCGCGCGCGCACACACACGCACACGCGCACACACACACACACACACACACACACACACACACACACACACACAAATATGCTCCAGTTTGCTTTTAAAACATGAGCCTTCAGAATCAGTGAGAAGGCTCAGAGGGTACAGGCACTTGCTGGCAAACCTGACAACCTGAGTTTGATCCCCAGAGACCCACATGGTAGATAGAAGAAAGCCTTCTTCCAATTGTTCTCTGTCCTCTACACATGAACAGTGGTGTGTGTGTACCCACACATATACACACAAAACAAATAAATATATAATAAATACACCTTTCAAAATGTATGGATCCTTAACTCCACTTTAGGGATTATCTGATTGGAAGATTGTAAACTCCATGAGGACAGGGGCCAAGTGTTTGAGACACTCAGGACTATCTTGGTACCTAGTGCACAAAAGGCAAACATTCAGTCTATTCCCTCAGATACCACTAAAGTCCCTGACTACCAATCCTGGCTCCACACTGGAGACATCCACTTACATGGGCAGAGGACAAACTCTGGGTCAAAGTCAAACAACAGGACCAAACACTTCTCCAATAGTCTCTGCCCTAGTGACAGGGTGATAGAGCACCACGTGGCACACACTCAGGGAGCCATGCCAACTGTCTGCAGCCACTGCAAGTCTGTGGGCAGCGCTGTTAACCGTTGGCCCCACAAAGGGCCTGGCAAGACCTTGCAAACAAGAAATGCTACCTCGCTGCTTCCAGTCCACTAAGTGACAGAGCTGAGCTGATGCAGAAGCCTCTCATCTTCAGAATCCTAAAACTTGTTAATCAGTGAATCACACTGACTTCCTCTTCTGAAGTAATCCCACTTGGATCTTCTACCTGACAAGAAGTGCTTAAGGTGGGGATAAAATTATGATACACTAAGGTGAGATCCTGTGGTCTACCCAGCTAAGGCTACTTTCCTAGACAGAATATTACTACCACGGGAATCCAGTTGAGGTTTGTCTCAACATTAAGACTTCATTACTTTATCATTATGCTTAACAATAAAGTATTAAAAATGAACTAGCACCAGTTTTCTATGGTATACTAAAACCTGTCTACCAGTATTCTATTTTTAAGTGTTCACTTATCTATACTTAAATCTTGCCCAGGGAAGGGGAGTTCTACTGGGCATAATATTCATGTCATTAAAGTGAGAAGTAAAGCTTGACCCTTCATAAAGTGAGGGGTGCAAATGGAAACATTCATCAGAACATAAGAGCAACATCAACTCTCTCCTTCTTCAAAAGACATGAGGAAAAAAGAAAAATACCCCCAGGTCTTGAGTTTCCCTTCCTTAATATTCAAAAGCCATATTCACTGTAACTTTTTCCTTGTTATTCTTTAATTAATTTATTAATTTATTTTGCAGCCCAACTGCAGCCTCCCCTCCCTTTCTCCCCTATCCATCCCTTCATTTCTATAAGCAGTCTTTCTGAATAAAAATAAAAGGCAGGCTTGAAGACAAGGGCTTTCTTTGTGTGTCATCATGGTGTAAACAGAACAGTGGTGGTTGCTCTTGACAATTTATCTTAATTAATTTCAGTCTTTAGATATTGCCAACTCATTTATGTATCTGAGATTAACATGAACTCCAGAGCAACAGCTGTCATTAGCAGGACCTATATACATCTTTCACTACCTCTGTCAGGACAGTGACTCTGATAAGATAGACAATTGCATTTCAAGTAACCTCAGAGAGTTTTATACACACTGACCCATAATATACCAATGCAACTCAAAGTATCAGTGAGAGTGAGTGTCTCTTAACTATAACTTGTCTTCTTTGGTTAAGAACCTAAAGGCAATTCAGACAGATTCATGCATAAACAGATTCCTGCAGCATCAAGTATATATAGTGGAATCAGAGCAGAAATATTACAATGCTATAAGTATTTGGTCCTAGCTCAGGAACTCACAGATGACTTAAGAGAAATGTCCCATAAACTGAACCAAGATGCTCCCAACACTAATGCACCCAAACAGATAAGACATTTTATTTAATTCTCTCTCTCTGAGCACAAAAGGAGGAAAAGATATAGGTGTGCCTTAGAATCTTTGAAGCTGTAGAATCTCTCATGGTCACAAAAGTCAGAACAAGAGAGCTCCAGCATGCCAGATTGTCAACTTACAATTTATGTTCTTAGAGTCCTCAATGGACAATGGGTAGGTTACTAAGTTCACTTAACTCTGAAGGTGACAAGCCCTCTAGATATAGCCCACAGGGCCACAGTTAGGTTCCACAAGGCAAATATTTTCTTCAGCTAATTTTTCTTCAGGTTCCATTTTGACTATTAGCATGAACAAAATTATGTGCCAGAAAATGTACCCAGACTGAGCCTGGTGATGCACACTTGTAATCTGGCACTTGGAGCAGAGCCTAGTGAAAACCAGGCCAGCCTAGGCAGCAGAACAAAACTGTCTCAAAAAACAATAAAATAAATAAAAGTTACCAAATGTATATTTCAAGAAGTATTTATGTTAGGTTTAGCTTCCCTAAACAGAAACATCCCAGGACACCTAAGTATGGTAGCTCATACATGTAATCCCACCACTTGGAAAGCTGAGGCAGGATTATGAAAATTTCAAGGCCAACCTGGACTATAAAATGAGTCTAGCTCAGTAAAAGCTATACAAAGATAAAGGGAGAACCTGTCTCCAACAACAAAAACAAACAAATAGTCCAGGGTAGAAGACACAAGGCTTGACATCACAGTGCAGTACTTCTCCTAGTCCCCACATCATCAGTGTTCAAGAACTTAGTAGAAATGCATGTTCTTAAAAAGAGAGGGAGATGCCAGGTGGTGGTGGCCCATGCCTTTAATCCTAGCACTTGGGAAGCAGAAGCAGATGGGTCCCTGTGAGTTCAAGGTCAGCCTGGTCTGCAAAATGAATTCCAGAACAGCCAGGACTACACAATAAAACTGTCTCTAAAAACAAAAAAGGGGGGCTGGGGAGATAGCTCGGCAAAAAACATTGACTGCTCTTCTGGAGGACCTGAGTTCGATTCCCA
>PVIH01007276.1:0-17500 GCA_004025045.1 Sigmodon hispidus | reverse complement strand
CAGTAAGCAATATAAAATGACTGGTGGGACTTCAAGCAAGGTTCATAAAATCTCTAACATTGTTTTTCATATCTCAATATGTATATTCATTTTGGGATAATGGGATATCATCTGTAGAAAAAGAAACATTGGCCCACAGATTTTTATAGACCTTAAAAAAACAGATTTGCCCCAGCCCCCAAAAATTTAAATACCACTACCTAACCAAACATGACTGTGTACACCAGTAATCCTGGAAATCAAGAGGGAAAGGCAGGAGGATTAGACACTCAAGGAAAGCCTTACTTAGGCAATAAGTCCAGACTGGCCTACCTTTTATGAGCCCCTCAATAAACAAACTAACAAATAAACAAGTAAGATAAAAATCCCACTGACCCATGGGTTAGTTTACATTATCAGACTGAGCACTTTATCTCAACACAACATTAAATACCTGGGTTATGAAACACAGCTCATGTTCCAACTCAGTCTCAGAAGTCCTTCCTGTTCTTTTCATGAGTATAGGATCAGTCATAAAAATACTTAGCAGTCAATGCTTAACACATAACAAACTTTTATAACAATGTTACCACTAAGCAAAATGTATTGCAGAGTACAGAGTTTTTAGCAGCTCAGCCATTTACTAGCAGGTATTTGAAACACTGATAAAAAACACTCTGTAACTTAAAACTGACACACTATCCACTTCAAATTTGCTACTGCTCTCTGTGAGGGAAACAGTGTAGCACAAGTTTAACCACCACAGCAGAAGAGAACTACATTTGTCCTTACCTGCATCACCACCCTGTCCTACTCTATCATCACCAGCATAAGACAAGATCAAAAGTATCATGACCCTATGGCCCTAATGACTTATATCATGATCTGTGAGTTGCAGGTCAGTAACTACCATGCCTTGTTTGTAGATAATGCTGTGCATTTAAGGCACTTTATTCATCAGATGTTAATCCAAAATCATTCAGCTATAAAATGTATTCTGTTACTTTTGCTATTTTGTTGTATACTACCCCCCTCCAAAAGAGAAACAAGAAGAAATTGAAAATGACAAGGTCCTAAGGTCACATTTCTTCTATAAGTATGTAAATATGTGTATCTTTTTATTCTTTCTCATTAAAATTGATATTAAATTACTAAATTTTAGCAAGCTTAAGAAGACAAAAAATAATCTCAAATTACTTTACAGGAAATCTCAGTGCAATTTATTTATGGTTGTGAGCCAAGCCTTTAACGGCTGAGCCATCCCTCCAGCCCCTCAGTGCAATTTAAATGAATATGCACACCAAAAGAAAAGAACATGCACACAAAATTCTATTATATAAGTATCAACTGATGATTTGAGGCTTTAAAATACATACGTGAGCAAAATAACAACAAAAACCTCAACTATTTTATATACTTTTCTTCCATGTCTGTAGTTACTTATAACTACTTATATAGACCAATAAGACTTGTCTTTAAAAGGGAAATTTAGGGGGCTTGAGAGATGGCTCAGACGTTAAGAGCACTGACTGCTCTTCCAGAGGTCCTGAGTTCAATTTCCTGCAACCACGTGGTGGCTCACAACCATCTAAAAGGGTAATTTATAAGAGAAATACAGGAAATCACTATTTAAGGACTAAACAAGCCCCCCCTCCCAGCTGGCCCAAAGTCACATAGCCTCGAAAACTTTGAAAGAAGACAGAACTTACAGATCAAGTTATCTGTGTGCAAAGCTCAAAATTCACCCACAACTTAACAAATAGGCTAGAAGGTTGCCTAAAAAAGGTCTTTGCAATAAATCATAAACTGAAAGACATAAATAGCTAAAATGACATTTTAAGCCCATGATCAGATCACCTACCTCTGTGGTACACAGCAGACTTCTTCCCAAATAAATAAACAAACCAACATGGTCAGGGTATCTATTCTTAAGGACAGAATACATAGATATACCTAATATAGGGTAAGATGTTTGGGTGCACATAGAGGTTCAGAACTAGTTTGGGAATCCCTTGCTTCTGGCAATTCTGTTCCCCTGTAAACACTACATACTTAGGTTTGTGTTAGATCAGACTGTTGAGTTTTATCTCACAAATAGAACCAAGTCTGAACAGAAAGCTTCACACCCCAGCAGCAAGAGAATCAGACAACTCTGTTCTTAACCCAGTGGATGCACAAGACTGCACACACTTCAGCTTAATAAAAACACACAGGAAAGCTGGAGGCCCGCTTCCTTCTAACTAGGAATTTAGGGACATACCAAGTGTTCATGACACCAAGAAATGCACGAAGCAAAGAAAGTTTACATCATCTGCCCTTCTAGACCCATGATGTAAGGGTGTTTCTAAAGAAGATATTAACTTTAGTAAGAAGGTATTTTCTGTTTACATCCTCTATAAATATCCCTACATTTATACCAGGTGGTTGGAGAAGTCTGAGGAGCCTCATTTGCCTGATGTATGACTGTTAAAGGGACATGTTGGTTTTCCTATTTGCATATCCCAGGTTTATTCAGGGATGCTCAACTTAAGAATCACAGGTGGGTTGCTCAGTAAATCAAAGGCTCCCAAAAGATTAGGCTCTGTGATGCTTCCTGGAATTTACCGCTGCACTTTCCCAGCCTGTTTGAATACAGATGACTCCAACTTGATCATAAAGTTATAAATCGAAGTATCTTGGAAGAGCATTAGTCTATTTTAGTGCTTTCACAGCTTACTCTATGTAAAATGAAGTGTTAATTCTATGCTTTTTTAAAGCAAAGGTTTCAGCTTTTTTTTTCTTTGCAGTGAATGCCATCGGTTTTATAGAAAAATACAAAATATTGTGTAATCTAATTTGGACTAACAAATTCAAGCTGTTGTAAGAAACAAAAGCATAAAACATACAAGCCAAAATGCAACCTTGTCTAAAATCACACACACACACACACCTTGGCCAAATGATTAACTAAATCACTTAATAATGGGCAGCTTTAGTCGAATAACAAGGCAAATGGAACCAGTCAGACCTCAGTTCGAGTGCTGTGTCAGATTAGGGGGGTGTGACCTTGGACAAATTACGCCAATCTTCCCAGGCCTCAGTTTCTCCATCTAGGAAGACTGCGGATTGCTTCTCCTTTGTCCAGCTGCAAAGAGAGAATGGCTGCGAAGCACTTCCAATAGTGCCTGGGCGTACAGGCAGCCCCCATCCCCTAAAACGTTATCTGGTTACCGATAACCGCACCCCCGTCCCCACGTCTCTCCCATCCCAAATCCAAAACGCACCAAGACAAACTCTTTTAACCCACAATACAAAGAAAGTGCCTGAATCCCACCAAGGTGCCTGGGACGGCAGGCTGAGGGCCCTTCAGCTCTTCAAATGAATGAATGAATGAGCGTCCAGCAGTGGCTGGACAAGTAGCTGTCTCTAACGAGCACCTCTGCCGACTTGAAGGTAACTGTCTTCCAGCATCAATTAACACCCACAAGTCCACCCGGAGCCAGGCACTCCGGCCGTGCACACTCTCCCTGAGAGAGCGGCCCTGGGCGGCCTCCATTCATTCTCCACCCCCAGCCCCAGCGACTGCAGTCGAGTCTCGGGCCCCACCCCCAGGTCTCCCTGCTCGGCCCGGGGTCTCGGACCTGCGCCGCGCACCCCCGCGGGAGCTTGTCACTGCAACTAGCGAGGGAGGTGGGTGAACCGGCCCACCACAGGCCCAAAGCTGCAGCCATCTGTCCCTTTGGACGGCCCAGGCCCGCCTCGGCTCCCCGGGGCCCCGCCAGCCCCAGCCGAGTCCCGCCGGAGCCAGCGCGCGATGAAGGCGAGGGAGACGCTCCCTGAACCCCCTTCCCCAGACCCCCGACTAGCCCCACACGCCCCGCAGCGTCCAGCAGCATCAGGTCACGCTGCCGGGGCTGCCCTGAAAAGCCCACAAGAAAAAAAAGGGGGAAAATCCCCGTACTCACCCACCGTCTCCTCCCCCTCAGCTGTTTACCTCACAGTCCCTCCAGCCTACAGGGCGCCGCCATCTTGGACGCGCAGCACCTCCCCCTGGCGTGAAACGTCTCCAAACGGAGGAGGCCTCCGCTATGAAAAAGAGTCCCTATCTGGATTCTTCCTACGCCCCGAGATTAATGCCGGGTAACCAAAGTCACCTGCCTCCACATATGGGACAGAATATTCCACTTATGATGATACAAACTGGCTTAGAAAAATAAAACTAAAATATATTTTTAATATGGGGGCGGGGACGGCGGAAGGATCGCGAAGGTGAGAACTTATTGAGAGATCTTGTGACTCTGAAGGAGGCCGAAAGAAGTGCCGGCGCGGAGGGCGGAGCCACGCGAGCGACCCAGGGGTGGGGTGGGGCGGGGCGGGGCGGGGCGGGCACGTGACGGTGACAGGCGGCGCGCGGTGCTCGGGTGCAAGCCTAAGCACAAACCAGAGAGCCTGGCTAGGTGCCGCAGAGCGCTGGCCGGTTTGAGACGGGTGCCTCTACCTTTGGTACACCTGCCACCTTTGGGGTCTCCCAGTGTGCGCTCCTGTTTCCCAAGGAGCCGCTAGGGTCGACGTGGATGGATGGCCTGTCAATCACAGCAGAAAGGACAGGCAGCCTTCTTTTTCTTTGCAGACATGAGTCTTTAGAGTGGCTTCACATCTAGTGACATGTAGAGGCCGGCCCTAGTCAGAGGAGGCAGCTGTAAAGTCGAAATACCTTGATTTTCTTGCACGCTGTGACATGTTGCCAAGTCTTTTCAAGCCTCAGTTTCCTCCTCTGAAATGAGGAGTTAGGGAAGCAAAAGATCCAGTGAGTGAAGTAGTTAACACTGGGTCTCATGCCTAAAGAGTGTTCACTGCCATGATTATGATAAGACCGGGTAAGAAACCTACCTGTAGTGAAAAGTTTTTTAGAGGAACATCAGAATGTATTTAATTGTTTGTTTTTGTTTACATTGTTTTTATCATGTTTATATCTTCTGTATCTTTATTGGTTTCTCAAGACAGGGTTTCTCTATGTAGCCCTGGCCGTCCTAGAACTTGCTCTGTAGACCACGCTGCTCTCTGAAAGCTGGGATTAAGGACTTGTGTCACCACCACAGTGTATTGGTTTTTTGTTTGTTTGTTTGTTTGGGTTTTGGTTTTTATTATATTTAAACTTACATAATAAGCACTAGTGAAAAATGACCAGCAGGGGCTGGAGAGATGGCTCAGAGGTTAATGTTCTTCCAAAGGTCCTGAGTTCAATTCCCAGCAACCACATGGTGGCTCACAACCATCTATGATGACATCTGATGCCCTCTTCTGTATACTATATACATAATAAATCTATTTTAAAAAAAGAAAGAAAGAAAAGAAAAATGACCAGCAGGAGCTGGAGAGATAACTCTGGTTAAGAGCATTCCCTGCTCTTATAGAGGATCAGGGTTAGGTTCCCAGAACAGGTATGGCAGCTCACAACCACCTGTAACTCTAGTTCTAGGGCTCCAATGCCCTCATCTGGCTTCCTTAGGAACCAGGAATGCACACCTGAACACACAGGGAAGCTCTCATTCATATAGCTAGGATAATGATGATGATGAGGAGGAGGAGGAGGAGAATGGATGAAAGGCTTCCAAATCAAAATGAAACTCAAAGCAATTCAATGTATAGAAGAAATGTGGGGAAAACCACAAGACTCAGTAGCACTATGAAAATTTTCTTTACTCTGAGGCAAAGTGTCAGGCTATGCAGCCCAGGCTAGTTTTGAACTAAAGATTCTCTTGATTCAACCCTCCCAACTGCTTGGGTTACAGAAGCAGACCATGTCCTAGTCTGCTTTCTGTTGCTATGATGAAGACTATAACCAAAAGCAGCTTAGGGAGCAAAAGATTTACTTTATATTACAGCTTACAGTCTATTATGAAGAGAAGTCATGGCAGAAATTCCCAACAAGACCCTGGAGGAACAATGCTTACTAGCTTGCTCTTATGGCTTCCTCAGCATGGTATTTTATACATTCCAGAACCACTTGCTCAGGAAGACACTGCCTACAGTAAGCTGAGCCTTCTCCATCAATTACAGGCCAATATGATGGAGACATTTTCTCAGTTGAGATTACCTCTTCCCAGATGACCTTGTCTTATAGTCAAGTTGGCACAAAAACTAGCCATTAACAACTGTGGTGATATATATTTAATAAAATTAGTCTAGGATATCAGAGTCAATCACAGAGCTAAGCCATGAAGGTCAGGGAGTGAAGACCCACAATTTTTTTTTAAAGATTTATTTATTATGTATACAGAAGAGGGTACCAGATGTCATCATAGATGGTTATGAGCCACCATGTGGTTGCTGGGAATTGAACTCAGGACCTCTGGAAGAACAGTCAGTGCTCTTAACCTCTGAGCCATCTCTCCAGCCCCCAAGACCCACACTTTTAATCCTAGCTTTAGGAATGTGGAAAAAGGATGTTAATTTAGCTGGGCAGAGGGAGAGGGGAGGGTCTTTTCAGCTTTCCTTGGTGAGATCAAGAGAGAGAGGCTTAGAATGGAGGATTTCATGGAGACAGGCTGAGTAGTAGGCAGGTAGAACGTGGCTGTGGTTTGTTTCTCAGTCTCTCTCATATTCCAGCTTTTCCCCAATATCTGGCTGCAGGTTTTTATTATACATCAGTTAGAATTTGTGGAATAAACAACTGCTTAGTCTCAAGTTGGGTTTTTCATAAATTCTGGTCTTTGTGAAGTAGAAATAAAGAGTTGGCTGCAAAGAGAATGATGTTCTAGACACAGGGAACCAGAAGAACATGACCCTTGCAGCAAGAAAATGCTTGGGGACTTGTGGAAATAAGCTTAAGACTCACTGGGTCCCAGATCAAAACAGCCTGGAAGAAGAGAACCAGTGTATGAGAGCCACAAACAGTGGGAGCTGTCAGGATGCTGAAGGCCTAAATGGGCTTTGCTAGGGTTAATGCTAGATGCCTGTTAGGGTCCTCTGTTAGGATTAGAAAAATGCATTCTTTCCAGGCCCACTGTCCCTGAATGAGCAGAGTCCAGACTATAATTTGCCTTTCTCACTTACCTCCATCTCTCCTGGGGTTCTTTGAGCAGTAAACAGCCTTTATAACATGATGTCTTGCATCACTGGGCTTCTTAGGAAGGTCAGAATGATACTGGGGATATCACTAGTCTGCTATTGTCATTGAGGCAGATGCAAGAAGTTTTAGATTCCAGCTAGAGTTTGAGTGCAGGTTTCTACCATCACACTAACTGGGCAAGCCTTAGTCTCCACACCCACAGAAAACGGGTGAGCCTATACAAGTGGGACAGATCCAATATGACATTAAAATGCAAACGTGCAGAGTTTTATTCGGGTTTTGTCAGGTTTGCTCATCTTGTGCTCACTGTGGACCTCAGATCTCTTCCACCAAATACTGAATTCTTCAGCTTCCCCAGAACCCTGAGGAAGGTTCAAGGAAAGAGGAGAGGGAAGATCTGGCAATATTCTCAGTTTTAGTGATCCATAAGCCATTTCACATGAGTGGATTCTTGTCTCACATAGTGAGAATTCAACTATGCTGAGAGATTTCTGAGACCACCAGTGCCTGGGAGAATTACATTAGCTAAGGAATGGGGTGGGGGAACCAGAAGCCCCATCTCTGTCCTGCTTGCTGACCTCATGGGGCTGGAATGTCCTTCTAGGAAGAGGGGAGCAGTGAGGAGCTGAAGTCAAGGATGCTGGCTTTCAAGAGAGACCATAACCACATTGTTACTGTTTATGTAGTGTCTGAAAGAAGAATGGTAATTTTTACCAGGGCCTGGACCACAGGGACTGCTGAGGAGAGACCAAGAAGACAGGCACAGATTGACAGCCTGGCCAGGAGCTGTTTTTACCAATCCAGCCTTCCTAGATTGATTTTTATGACTGAAAAGCTGTTCATCATCAGATCATCTCTTTCCACACAGCACCTTAGAGCCTCCCTGTGGCAGGGGCTTTGTAACTGTGCCCTGTGTGGACAGATGGTGCTGATTTGGTGCCTATGGCAGGCATCTGTCACCTTGGTCTGTGCAGCATCTCTCCCTCTGTTCTGTGGAGGTGACTTGTCCTTCTTCCACTCTTTCGTGCTGGTGGCCTTGGCTATCACAGTGCATCCAGACCACCAAACACAGTCTAGGCAGGCTTCACCAATAAAACATTCCTATCATCTAGCTAAATGGATTGGCCTCTGGTTGAACATGGGCCTGGAGCTATTGTAGAAAACTATCCTACCAACACAACTGCCTTCTTTGTATGACCAGCTGTGCCTGCTTGTTAAAAACCATCTCATGTGTGCTTGTGGACTTTGCATTCCTTCATAGAAGGAGGGAGCAGGGAGGGTCCCTGGAGGCTCACCTGAGGATCTAGCTACTCTTTCCAGCCAGTTGTATGCAATTTACTCTAAATTGCATACGGCTTGGGACCTCAGAGAAGGGTTAGAAAATACAGGCTGGGAAGATAATGGGAAAAGGGCTCCATCTACACAGGCATGGAAGAGTCATCCTCCATGATGTGTGGAGATCATCCATCATGGCGACCTAAGAGTTCCCCACACTTCTGCTTGTAACCCTTTATCCATGCTCTTGCAAGCTTAGTAAATGCATTGACTCACTATGGTGAACTTTTGCTGGAGCCTAACACTGGTTTGTTGTTGAGACTTTAGAAGGAGAGGCTAGAAAGCATTGTTTAGTCTCCCTCTCCTGCTCCAAGGAGAAAATTTTGGGAAGGAGTCTAACCAATAAAACTGCTTCCCTGGGTGTTTAAATACGAGGATGATAAGGGATACTTTTCTCTTTCTTCTATGTTGACTAAACCAGGACAGGGAGGCTATGACCTCTCACCTTCTCTGTATTGTGTAGCAAACTATCTAAGAATTCTGGCTTAATAAAGAGTCATCGAGGGCTGAGGAGATCATTTTTGCCATGTAAGCATGAGGGTTTGCATTCAACCCTAAATGCCCACATGAAAAAGCCAGGCATGGTGGCGAACCCTTGTGACCTCATCCCTTGAAAGGCAGAAGAAAGCTGGGTAGAAAGGCCACATAACACTGGTCCCTGTGGGATCGAAGCCAAACAGAACCCCACAGCATCCTGGACAGCAGAAAGGAAGCCCCCAGAGTCTTTCTAGAGAAGACTAGCTCTAGACATCCTTGAATGAGATAATGGAGGGTTAGTGAGTGAGGAGAGACCTGAAGCCCCACAGAGGAAGGCCATTGACTCTGAGGCCTGGCTTTGCCTCCTGCTTCAGTGGGGATAATAAAAATGTGTTTCTTCAACTCATTATTTTTTTACTGACACTAGCTTCTGACAAACAGCACAGGCCTCCTGTGACCAAGAACACTGTCTTTATCTGGATCACATCTCCTAGACTCAAACTCCAAATTGATAGCTACAAAGAGGTCTTCTCAGGATGTCCATGATAATACAAAATAAGGGCTGCTCTGAGCTTGCCCCCTAAGCCCATGTCCACGTCTGTTTCTTCAGTACAGCTCTGTACTCATGGGGAATGTGGTATGGGTCAATGTCCCACCCAATTTATCTGTTCTACTGTTCCCCATCAATGGGGCAACCCCCTTTAAACATCCCAGTTCAAGGTAAAAAGCCTGGGTCAGGGCTGGTTAAGAGTGTTGGCTGTTCCTTTAGAGAACAGGTTCCTAGCGCCTATGTCGGGCAACTCAGAACTCTCTGTAACTCCAGGGAATCCAACACCCTCTTCTGTCATTCTTGGGTACTTATACTCACATGTGTGCATGTGCACACACACACACACACACACACACACACACACACACACACACAAAAGTAAATCCTTTTTGAGAAGCCTGTTTTGAGGTAGTATACTTTGCCCATTACTTTTCTGTTGCTGTGGGAGAAAACCATGACCTTTTGCAACTTGGGAAGGAAAGAGTTTATCTTATCTTACATCTCTTAGGTCACACTCTATTTGTGATGGTTTGAAAGTAATGGTCCCCAAAGGGAGCAGCACTATTAGAAGGTGTGGCCTTGTTGAAGGGATCTTGTCACTGTGGGGTAGGCTTTGAAGTCTCCTATGCTCAAGCTATGCCCAGTGTAATAATTCACTTCCTATCACCTGTCAATCAAGATGTAGGACTCCCGGCTCCTTCTCCAGCCCCATGTCTGCCTGCACACCACCATGACTTGCCATAATGATAATGGACTAAACCTCTGAACTTTAAGTCACCTCAATTAAATATTTTCCTTTATAAGAGTTGCCATGGTCTCTTGCCAGTCAGTGGTGGCACATGCCTTTAATCCCAGCACTTAGGAAAGAGAAGCAGAAGGACCAGCCTGGTCTTTAGAGCAAGTTCCACTGCTACACAGAAAACCCTGTCTTAAAAAAAAAAAAGTTGCAGTGGTCATGGTGTCTCTTAACAGCAATAGAAACCCTAACTAAGGGGTCTAGAGAGATGGCTCAGGGGTTAAGTGCACTGACTGTTCTTTCAGAGGTCCCAAGTTCAATTCCCAACAACCACATGGTGGCTCATAACCATCTATGATGACATTTGGTACCCTTTTCTATATACTCTATACATAATAAATAAATAGTTTTTTAAAAAGTAAAAAGTACAATAAACATTTCATTATTAAAAGAAAGAAAGAAAGAAAAGAAAAGAAACCCTAACTAAGACACCGTGGTTGAAAGAATTTGGGGCAGAAATATTAAGAAAAACTGCTTACTGGCTTGTTTTTTTATAACTTGTTCAGTCTTCTTTCTTAAACACCCAGAGCTACCTGCATAGGGATTGGTACCACTCACAGTGGGCAGGGCTCTGCCACATCGATCACTAATCAAGAAAATACCCCCACAGCCTAATCTTATGGAAACATTGTCTCATAAAGTTCCCTCCTTTTAGCTGATTCTAGTTTGTATCAAGGAGATTTTAAAAACTGGCCAGCATAACCCTATAACTATACAACGACTATTGCTTCCTAATTAAAAGAAAAAGGGAGATGAAATCTAAAAGCCAGGAACATGGGGACCAACTGTGCAATGAAAAGAATCCGTTTAGACAAAGGCTAAGATGGAGATACAGAGAAAGTCATCGGGCCAAGAGCTGCTTTCGTCACATGTCATAGTGGTCATATATCCCCAAGGCCCTGCCCAGGGCTGGCTGTTATACCTCCACAGTGAAAATCCCTCAGCCAAGAATCTCAGAGGTTCTCAGCACCTACACTAGGCAGCAGACAACAGCCTATTACTTCAGCACCAGGGAATCTGACATGCTCTCTGGCCTCAGCAGGCACCCATATATGTGAGGCATATACTCAGATACATACACATAAATAAAATCTTTAAAAATATATACCATCCCCTGCTAATTCATGCTTTCATCTTATATTTTATTTCTAATTAGATTATAAACTTCAATAACAACACTTATTATTTTTACCTTAAAGAAATTAATGACTTGCCAAATGTAATGGTAAGTACACATTTTTAATCCTAGCACTCAGAAGGTAGACACAGGTGGATCTCTAAGTTAAACAGAGAAAATTTCATAACATCCAGGAATGCATAGAGGAAATCCTGCTTCAAAAATAAAGAAGGAAGAAAGGGAAGGAAGGAAAACAAAGAACTTTGGGGCTACAGAAATGGCTCCATGGTTAAGAGCATTTGGTGTCCAGCACCTACATGACGTCTCACACCAACCTGTAATTCCAGCTCCCGCAAATCTGACACCCTCTTCTAAACTCCAAGAAGATCTGCACACACACATGCACATTCCCCAACACACATGCATACATATACATAATTTTTAAAAAAATATTTATAATTTTTATTATTTATTTATTCTTTGTTTTTAGAAACAGGGTTTCTCTATGTAGCTCTGACTGTTATGGAACCCACTCTGTAAACCAGGCAGGCCTTGAACTCAGAGATCCTCCTGCCTCTGCCTCTCCAGTGCTAGGACTAAAAGCATTTACCACCACACTCCTCTAAAATAATTTTCCTTTTAAAGAGTAAATTACATTTTGTTTTGAGACAGTCTTACCATGCAGCTCTTGCACACCCAGAACTCCATATATAGACCAAGCTGGCCTAGAACTCACAAAGTTAAACCTGCCTCTTCCTTATAAGTGCTGAGATGAAAAGCATGCACCACCACATTCAATTTAGAATCAAATGCCTTTTTTAAATGTGTGTAGATGCTTTGCCTGAATGTATGTCTATGCACCATATGCATTCTTGGTACCCATAGAGGCCAGGAGAGGGTTTGGGGGGTCCCCTGGAACTGGAGTTACAGACAACTGTGAGCTACCATACAGTGCTGGGAATTGAACTCAGATCCTCTGCAAGAGTAACCAGTGCTCTTACCCACTGAATCATCTCTCAAGTCTCAAATCTAGTGCGTGTGCGTGTGCGTGTGCGTGTGCGTGTGCGTGTGCGTGTGTGTGTGTGTGTGTGTGTGTGTGTGTGTGTGTGTGTGATAGATTCTTTCTCCATAACACTGGTTATCCTGGAACTCACCTTGTAGACCAGGCTGGCCTCAGACTCACAGAGATCCACCTGCCTCTGCCTTCACAGTACTGAGATAAAAGGTGTATGCCACCATGCCTTCTCAAATTTACTTTCCAAAGGAAGAAGCATATTGAAAAAAAGTTTAAACTTGCTCAGATATTCATCCTCCATTTCTAGCATCCTTCATTGTTTAATAAGATCTACATTTCCATCTGTACCATTTCCCTTCCTCCACCACTGAGCTGAATCCCCAACCCTCAATAAGATTCTTAGCATGATTGTTTGTTGACTGACTCTAAAGCTTCCTGGAGAGAGAGAGGGACACAGAGAGAGAGGGAGAGAGAGAGACAGCCTGTTGAGTCCAAACTCTGAAGGGAGTGTTTGCAGGTTAGCAAACAGAAAGAAAAAAAATGTTGCAGGTCAAGTCCAAAGGCCAACTATAGCAAAAATTACCCCAGCTTGATGGAGGTAAATCTGTTCTATTCAACCTTGCTCCAAATTTCCATGGTCCACCGACTTTGTGGTGGGATATATTCTTTGTTCGGAGCCCAGTGTTGTAAATGCCAGTCTTATTCAAAGTACTGTCACAGAAACATCCAGAATAATGCTGGATCACACTTAATCTCTCAGTAGTATAAGAGAGAGAGCCTCATGAATCTTATAGAACAGAGTGAGAAGCAGGAAAGTTCAAGGGCAATTATGATACCACCCAGTAGTTGCTGCAGTAGACCAAGTAAAGGGCACTATAACAGCATACACACCCAACAACTCTCAAACATGGAGAATAACTGTTAGCCAAGAAAACAGAAACCTGTTAGGAACAGTCCAGGAAGAGCAAGAACATGTGTGGGAAAAGACAGGGACAAGAATGCCAGGGACAAGTCGTTGGGAAGCAGGTGACCTACCTGGGACAGAAGGTACAGGTGATGGGAACCAAGAACACATGCTGCTTGCTCTGAGGTTTTGCATGTGATCATGTCCTTCAAAGGAACCCTATCCAGGGTACAACTTTATGAGAAACTGAGTCACAGAGACTTGTCTCAGTCAGCCTCCATAGGGACCACTGAAGATGTAAGCAGGCCAGGTCCTGAACAGTGAGTGCAGCATGGGAAAGCATTTGACCTTGATGTCTGCTGGGGTGTGGAGAGTGGATGAAGGAGTCAGAACCATTTCAGACTGAACGAGTGAGCTCCATGTTCTTAAAAAGAAAGAGCCAGTTGTGGTGCTGCAAGCCTTTAATCCCAGCACTCAGAAGATAGAAGCAGGTGGATCTCTGTGAGTTCAAGGTCAGCCTGGTCTACAAATTCAAGGAGAAAAAAAGAAGGAAGGAAGGAAGGAAAAGAAAAACAAAAGCCTTTAGCAAACCATGGCCATGAGCATAAAGTCTGACTAGGACAGCTTGAGGAAATGTCCATCTTTGTATACTTATGCAATGAATAAATATTCCTATTTTTGGAGAAATATACTCAAATGTGGGTGAAGTGTCATGGTGTCTGTATTTTCAAACTATTCTATCAGAACTAAACATATTGTATAAACGTCTATGTGCATCTACAGAAAAAAGGCGTGTTTGACCAATACTATAGCCTAATGTAGATGGTGGATATAAGATATTCATGAGATATGGCTTATTTACTTTTTGTTTGAATTTTATATAACAAAAACTTGAAATGCATTTAAAAATCAAAATATAGCCTGGTAGAGAGTCATACTCACGCTTCTGAGGAAATCTGACCAACTCCAGTTTGAGAGAAAGCTCTCTAATGACAGCCCATATTTGCAAAAAGAGATGCAAATTAGGTGCAAATCCTGGCTTCCATGTTGACTCTGCCCCTGCCTCTGCCTTTCAGCCCTTTCCTAGTTCTGATCTGCATAGAAGTGAAGCCAAGGGGGCAGCCAGAGACAGAGAGGACTTTTGAAATGAATTTGTATTTCTAGTAACCTGCAAAGGTGTGCTCACTGTCCTGAGATCTTACTCCTTTCTTTGTGATTTTGTTTTCTCCAGCTGAAGTAAAAGTTCCCTTCTTCTCCCACCTGGTTAGATATGGGAGAACCCACTCCCAGCAAATTCCTTTGTCTGAAACTACCCAGACACTGAGGACATCACATGCAGGTATTTAAGAGGGCTTGATGGGTGCACTGGGACTTACCTTCCTAGGGCTGGTATACACACACACATGCACACTCACACACACACACACACGCGCACACGCACGGCTTACTGGGATCTGTGCTGTCCATCATAATGGCATCTTAACAGTGAGTGGGGCTGTGAGTGAGGCAGACTGCTCCTAATTAGGCCAGTGTGGCCTTGACCATGATGCCAACATTCCCAGAGACTGAGTTTGGATCCCCCATTATAAAAGTCTATTGACTGGGGCTGGAGAGATGGCTCAGCGGTTAAGAGCACCGTCTGCTCTTCCAGAGGACCCGGGTTCGATTCCCAGCACCCACATGGTAGCTAACAACTGTCTGTAGTTCCAGTTCCAGGCAAACACCAAGGCAAATAAATAAATAAATAAAGTTTAAAAAAAAAAAAAAAAAAGTCTATTGACCGTGTTCTCAGTAATCCCCAAATGCTCCCTCAGACTAAAGGAAAGAGTTCCACCAAGCCCTTCCCACCACTTGGCCACTGTCTAGGACATTCACTTTCTCCTCTACCTCCCTCAGCTTCAGGGTAGAATTTCTACGAGTCTCTCTGGCCAATGCAAAAGCAGAAGTCACTGGGAGTTTATGGAGCAGTAACCAGATAGTAGGTGTTTCATTAATGATCAACTTGCCAGGTGAACTCATACAGGCCGCCCGATGGGACAAGGCTGACACTCTGCCCTGTCCTCCTGTCCTCCCGCAGCTACCAAGGCTGCCTCTGACCATCCATTAGAGAGAAAAAGTCCAGAGAGGGTGTGTAGTCAGTGGCAGATCAAACTATCTAAAAGCTGACTACAGTTTCACGATTTCTTTATGACACCCATGCAAACATTCTCCAGTCTTATTTTACAGATGCAAAGTCAGGCCTGTCCACCATGTGCTGCTGGGGTGGGTCAGCTCCAGCTGTGCTGTACAGATGTTACCAGTGGGCATTTGCTCCTTGTAAATTGAGACATGGAGAGTGGAGGCAATAAAACAAAGCCTTTCAGAAAGGAGACGAGAAGCTGGGGTGGGGGAACAGGGTGTCTCTCTGCCTGACTGTCTCTTAAGAGCCAAGTGTACTACTTTTCTCAGGGCTGTGACAAAATGCCTGACAAAGTCTACTTGAGACATGAAGGGGTGATTTCCACTCGTGGCAGGAAAGCATGTCGGCAGGTGGTCGAGACAGCTGGTCACATTGCATCTGCAGTCAGGAAGAAGAGTGACCGACACTGGGCCTGGCTCATTGTATCACTTGTCTCAGTCTAGGACCCCAGCTTGTGAGATAGCATCCCCTCCTATTCAGAGTTGGTCTTTCATGCTCGTTAACCCAGGTGAGACACACCCTTACAGATACGTCCAGAGGTTGTCACCTACTAATTCTAGATTCTGTCATGTTGACAAAATTAACCTTCATACTAGGTAACCCAGCACAGCTTTCTTTCCCCAGCTTCCCTTCCTGCCCACCATGTCCAGGAGTCAAGGGGCTCACCTTAGGGTCTCTCTCACAATGGGGCCTCATGTGGGATTGTGGGAGGGCTTTGAAAAGCTGTTTCTATACTTTGGGAAGATTCTTCTAGCCACATGGCTACCCAAGCAAGTGCCTGTGCTGATGAGGTTGAATTGAAACCATTGCACTCACATATGATGGGTAAAGAGAGAGAAGGAGCAGAAGGGTGGGTGGGGAGAAGCAGGGGGAAGGGAGACAGGCAGGAGAAGAGAAGACACAAAAATTAAAAAAAAAATTCAGATTGAAAAGATCAATATAGAGGTGAATTTTAAAACTGTATTTCTGTCTGATCGTATAAACTTGCGATTTAAATTACACTAAATTATTTTTGTTTGAAGTCTATTTTTGTTCATTGAAAAGGAGAAGAGAGTGCCACCTTGTGGCCACATGGTAAATTATTTCTCTAGGAGCTAGAGTGCCCATGGCGTGCAAGAGAGGTTCCGAGCACCTGGGGTCTTCAGATCCTGGTAGAAAGCCTAGGCTAGAAAGAAGCCACAATCTCGCCCATGGCTGAGTTCAGGTCTTCCTCTTCTCTGCCAGCTGAACTTGCACTTCAAGCAACCCATGTAAATGGGTGTTTTCTTGGCACCAAAACACATAGAGAAGATGAACTTGAGGTCAGCCAGTTCTCTAGAACCCCACAGAGGACAAGGCCAGCAGGTTTATCCTTAGGTGCTTCCTCTTCCATGTGTGTATGTGTGGAAGTCAGAGGATTATGCTGAGTGTCTTCTGTGGTTCTCTGTGTTTGAGACAGGGTCTTATCCTGGACCTGGAGCCCACTGAGTGGCTAATCTCACTGGTCAACATGCCCTGAGATCTTACTGCCTCTGTCTATCTAATGCTGGGATCACAGTGGGTGCCCCATACTTGGCTTTTTACATGGGTGCTGGGAATCCAAACTCAGTTGTTTATGCTTGTGCAGCAAGCATTTTACCCATGAGCCGTCTGTCATCCAACCTCTCCATACAGTACCCCTTCTTAAACTATGAGCAAAGTCATTGGTATCAGAAGTGGCACCGTTGCTGTGACAATCTGATTATGTGATTTTTAAGATATTGAACTGGTCTGTGGATAGATTTGGAATAAATTGAAGTTTTAAGTGACGGACACCTGAGAACATCTTAAGCAGAGCTTACTGGACCATTCTGGAGAGAGTTTGGAAGACCAGCACACCAAGAGAAATGCAGGGAGTGGAGGCCTGGCCAACGAGGTTTCAGAGGGGAAAATGATTGTTTTGGGAGCCACACTAGAGGCCATTTATGTTATATTCTGACAAAGAACCTGGTGCACTCTGGTTGTGTCTTGAAAGTGTGGTCGAGGTTGAATTCAAAACCAATGGATTGAGTTGTTTGGGTGGAGAAAAATGTACCGCACAGTATTCAGGGTATGGCATCTTGGCTTCTCATTGCTCTC
>PVIH01007275.1:40857-102187 GCA_004025045.1 Sigmodon hispidus | reverse complement strand
CCAAAATATACCACGTAGGTACTGCTCATAGGTCCACATTCGCGATAGCAAGCCACAACTCAAGGCCAAGCCAAATAGGGAGTTTGCTTATGGCAAAGAGGAATAGTTTATGTTTAAGAGAGCACTTTCCCACGAGGGGTAGAAGGCACTTTCCCACGAGGGGCAGAAGGCACAGTCACAATGACTCAGCTCTCTACAAAAAGTCTCAGCGATCTCTATACACACTTTCATCCTGGACTCATGTTGTCCTCCATTTCAGTTTTCCTGGAGGACAATGTCCACTCATCTGCATATTCATTATTCAAAATCCAAGTTTCTTATTTCTTTCATTTCATACCATCAATCATCATGAACTACATTCTGAAGCCTCCTTTCTGGAGGCCCACATTTCCTGCATCGCCACTAACCAAAGGAAAATCACACATTTTATCTAGGAAAGTTCACTGCCATCATTTAAGCTGTCCCTGGAGCCATTAAAACCCTGGTCCTAGAAGCTGCATATATTTTATGACCCACTTCCTGTGACCAGGTCATAAATCCTCTGTGAAGAAGTGCTCATTTAACCGAGGAATGTTTTCTAGCCTTCGGATCTCTTTCTCAAAGTCTTGCGGAGCACATGTCTCATTGGGGGTTGACACATGCAGTTCCTCTTCTGGTTGTCAATAGGAGAACCTGTTCTCAGCTTTCTTTTCTCCCTATTTCTCCAATATGAGTTCATTTTGTGATTTAGATGTCACATATAATAATAGCACTTGTCTCTCACTCAAAACATGCGTTGAAACCAAAGGACAGCTTCCTAGAACATGTTCATTTCTACCTGCATAAGATATGAACACAGTTTTGTACTCAGAAATCATTCTTCTAGAAGGTGGATGAATGGATGATAATAGATAGATAAATAGATGATAGATAAATAATATGTAGATGATAGGTGTTAGTTCCATGCATGAGAGCAAACATACACTAACAAGGCCACACACTAGAGTTTATTTAAGAGAGGAGTCCCAGGCAGGTGAAGAAGCGGAGGAGCAGGACAGAAGTCAGGGGACAGAGAAAAGGACTGGAGCATGTGCTCACAGTCTCTTTTAAGGGAAGGGGCATGCACGGGTATGCTTCACGGGTCCAGGGAGGTGCTTCTGGGTCCAGGGAGGTGCTTCCGTACACAGTGCTGCAGGGTTTACACAGCCACACCCAGGGGCGTGCCTCCGTACAAGGTGCATCCCTACTGGGCCAGAGTTGGGCCAGCTACATGGAATGCCAGGAATCCTTACAATAGGTATACAGCTAGATATATGATAGAGAAAAAGATTACAGATGATAGATAATAGATAAATAATACAACAATAGATAATGGATGGCTGATAAATGATAGAGCATAATAGATAATAGATTGTCTTCAGATCTGTGTAACAGAATAGCATCCAATCTTTACAAAAGAGATCCTGCATCCAACACAGATGAAAACAGACAGAGGATAGTATGTTAAGGAAAATAGGACAGAAAAAAGAAAAATACCACATATTTTCACAAATGTGTAGAAATTAGAAAAATCTAATAAAGAATAAGGCTGTGGTTATCAGGGCTCAGTGAGAGGACATTTGTCACCAACCCTGACAACTGAGTTTGATCCCTGGAACCCATACGATGGAAGGAGAGAATCAATTCCTACACAGTATCCTCTGGCCTTCACCCTCAAAAATAAATAAACAAGCAATAAATGTTTTTAATGTGATTACCGGGGGCAAGGAAAGGAAAGGATTAAACGCAGAGATATGGGGACAGGCAGAGCTGCCTGCAGTGGCCGGAAGTCAGAGAACATCACAGGTTCAGCACAAGGACCATGTTACAATATTGTATGGATGCTGGAAGTTTAGAGAGCTGAACTTAAAGGCTCTTACAACATATGCGAGCAAGGTCTTAACACATGGAGAAGACAATTGAAACTGGTAACAGTAACCAATTCTCTGAATGTATCCAACACTGTTACTCGCTTTGTAAATATCTGACCCCAAACACCAATAATAAAGAGGAAGACACTGTGCTTTTAAGGACTGTAAGTGGTAAAACTTTTAACTTTTAGGAACTGTAGGGAATGAATGGTTCAGAATGTTGCTCTGGAAACAAAATTATAAGAGCAGTAGTGTTTCACAGATTTTACAATAGAGCTTCACCGACCTTCTTGTTTTGCCGTGACCATCATCTGCAAGAGAGCAAGCTTCCTTTCACGTTCCTTGTCCCCAGACACAGCTGGGAATTCCCCAGGGAAGCCTGTGAGATCACTTACAGCTTCCAGTCTCCTGTGGTGATTTGGGACTTAGTGGCCAGACAGGATAAACAAAGCTCAAATCTCAGTTGAGATTCCATGCCTGTCTCCTCCCAAGTAAAACTGTGACGGTTTTGTGTACTTTTTCCTCTAGAGTGCAGCTCCAGAAGCAAAAAAACATCAGTCTTGGAGTGGGCTGTGTCATACCCTAGTGGCCAGTAGGGCTAAGCCTCCCTGAGAGGGGATTATGCCTCAGGAAGGTTGGGCGATCCAGACCTCCATTTGTGTCTGCACACAGTGTGACCAGTCCATCTGTGCCTGCACACAGTGTGACCGGTCCTGATTTGTCTGTGATGTGTTTGAGAGCTAACTTAGACCTAAGAGAACTAGCCTATCAGTTACATTGGGCACCCTGTCTGTATTTTCTATGTCCTTTGCCCTAGAGAGCTCTGAGTTGAGGGTGAAAGACATCACTACTTCTTCTCCCAAGGACATCTGAGCAGTTCAGGGAGGGGACATTTCCTTCCTAAAACAGCCCCACTCTGCTATTCAGAAATCTGTGTGGAAATGTGACATAGCTCAGTGGGAGAGAATATATGCTGCATGTACAAGACCCTGGGTTTGACTCCCAGCAACAAAATATGAAGAAAAATTTAAGTCGGCATGGACGTGTCTACCACGATGAGATATCTTTTACCAGTCAGTGGCTGGATTGTGCTTCTTCAGACTCTTGAAAGCATGTTTGACCCAGACGCAAGAGTAGGTGTCTATGGGCTAGGGAAGTATCTTGGTGATTGATAGAATGTTTCCCCAGCCTGCATGTGGAGCTGGCTTCCAGTAAGAAGTGCTCCCCTTAGGCCCACGCATTTGAACACATGACTTCCCCCTACTATTGGTGGAGCTGTGGAAGGCTTCGGAAGTATGGCCTTGCTGGAAGAAGTAGGTCACTGGGGGCGGGCTTTGAGATTCTACAGTCTCACTCTACTTCCTGTTCTTTCTCTCTGCTTCATGCTTATAGTTGAGGATGTGAGCTCTCAACTTCCTGCTCCCGTTGCCATGCTGCTATGCCTCTGGGCCATGACGGACTCTCACCCTCTGGAACTATAAGCACAAATAAACTCTTTCTTCAGCTTGTCGTAGCCATGGTGTTTTATCACAACACAGAAGTAACCAATGCAGGTGGCCGGGTAGCAGGGAAACAGACCTTTGAGACTGGTGGGAACTTTCCAGCTCAGATGTAAATAACCGCAGAGACTTAGAGCACTGGTAAAGTCATTAGTCAACGAAAGTCAACCTGACTCGGTGGATCCTGATTTTTGTCGTCTCCCACTGATGGTGATTAAAACCATGCACTCAGGAATAAGTGATATGAAAACACGAAATTAAGGAAATATAAAAGAGAGCAGGGAAAGTCCAAAGAGAAGGAAGAGAGTGAAACTGCTAGTCTGGGTTTTTTTTTAATGGGAGTTATGTCAGAAACTGGGCAAGTGTTGAGGTGATTCCTGTTGAGACATGGGGCAGGAGAGACGGCTCAAAGGCCAAGAGCAATTGTGCTGGCAGAGGATCTCAGATCCATTTCCAGCAACGGTATAATAGTTCATAACTACCCAGAACTTCAGTTCCAGAAAATCCAAGACCCTCTTCTGACCTCTGTGGGCACCACATATACATGTGATGCACAGACATACATTCAAGCAAAACACCCACAGATACATAAACATGGAATAAATAAATTAAAAAAAAATAATCCCTGAGCATATCACAAGCTAAGCCAGTTAGGGGTTCTATACTGTCTACTTCCTCCTGACCCAACCAGGGAGATGATCACATGATGTTCACATGCTGCTCACACAGTTAAGGCATGGCTGTCCATCTCTAACTTCTATTTTAGCAGCTGCTGACCATGACTATCTGCTGCCATTAACCCTGACCAGGATCTATTCTCCAACTTTGCAAGTAAGTGTTTATGGCTCCAACGTGTTCTAGTGGGTGTCTTTCTGGCTGTTCACTAGGTTAGTCCTCTGTGTGGCCAGCATGTAGTCTCTACTATGGGTCTTTCCTATTACCACATACAGGAAGCTAACTCCTGGCTCTGCACTAGTCCATAGTTGTCATGTGGCCACATGCAGTTAGACAATGGCAGGTGGATTCCACAGTTAAGGAGGTCAGAGTTACATTAATGTTCACCCTGTGGAGACAGACCAAAGGAGGGCAAGACGGAACATTCTGAAGTGATTGAGATATTCTACATAGTCATGGGGTACTGGGTTTCCACTTGTCAAAACTCACCAAACTGAATGCTAATTATTTGAACTTTATATATGTTAAGTTGTTACCCTGCTGTGGCCACGCCCCCGCCTGCAGAGGCTCCAAAGAGCCTCTGATATAGGTGTGCCTACCTTTAAAATCCCCAACCACGTGGGAGACTTCCTCTTTTTCTCTTCCTCTCTGCTCCCTACTCTCTTTCTCTCCTTCCTCTCTTCCCTTCCCTCTCCTTAATAAACCTAATATGGCTCCCTCGGCAGCATGCTAGCGAGTTCTTTCATGCGCAAAATGCTAACAATATATGCAAAAATATTTCTAGAGCCAGTGAAATGGCTTAGCAGGTGAAGGTCCTTGCATCCCAGCACAATGACCTGAGCTTGACACTTGGGCCAGTATGAAACCAAAGAAGTAAGTCTTAAGTTGTCCTTTGACCTCCACAAGTGCATTGTGATTCACACTCCCTGAGCCTTAAATAACTAATGTAATAAAGATACAGAGAGAATTAAGCAGTTAACACCACTTGCTGCTCTTGCAGAGGACCTGGGTTTAGTTCTCAATACACACACCAAATGGCTCACAACACTGGGAACTCCAGATCGAAGGGACCCAACACAGGTACCAGCACACAGGGTGCACACAGTCAAGCCCACACAGATATGCATAAAATAAAGTAAGTATTTTATTTAAATAATAAAATATGTAAAAGAGATTCTTTGCTTTAAAAACTTTCTAAGATTCTATACTATAGTTTTCATTAGTGGAAGTCAGAACAATTAATATAGTTTCTATAAAATAAGGATGGTTGTATATTAGAAAGGAGGTAGATTTGTAACTGGAAAAATGACAGATTTGTGCTTCACAAATCTGGAACATTCTTATTCCCAGCTCTGAGCAAGACTATTGATTCATAATTATTTGTTAAAACATGCACTCACACTTTTATGCATGTTAATTTCAACATGAAAAAATAATTTAAAAATACAATAATAGCACTCCTTCTGTAAGAAGTCCATCTGTTTGGCTCCAGAACAGAGTTCCACACCCATCTCCCTTATCACCCATTTCCTCATGATTTATTTGAAATGAAGCAGAATTAGCTGTCTTTTGGGGGTTCCTTTTGTATCCCCTCCAATGGCCTTAAGATTTTAGGTTTTATCAAATAACTTATCACAGTATTTTTAAATGTATACTTTCTTATTTACATAGATGATAATCTGATAGTAGATAATATGTAGAAAGACAGACAGATAATTGGTAGACAGATGATGGGTAGGTGATTGATAGGTGACTGATGGATAGATATGTGAGTTAAAGATAATAGATGATAGATAGATAGACAGACACATAGATAGATAGATAGATAGATAGGCATATAGATAGACAGACAGACAGATAGATAGAGATTTCTATGAACACTGCATTTTCAGGATTCTAGGATAATAGGATCCTAATTATTTTACTTTCTGTGGCTCAGAGGCTTCCAGTTTCTATGGTAATGTACCACCTCCAGCCATACCTGATGTTCTGAGATTCCCCCATAATTGGACTGTGACATTTGATTTCAAATCCCCAGTATGAAACTGAGTGAACTGCTCATCATTTTGACAGTGAGTTGTACAGTGAAAAGCAAATAGCTATGCATTCAGACTGCACATCAAACACACTTAGAGTATGTTAACTATTCTGAAAGGAGGGGCCGAGCTTTCCTTTGGCAGAACCATCCAGCAGGGGAGGATGTGAGGGGGTATAGGCAGCATCCCAAGACCACACCAAGGGCAGATACCTGAAAATCCCAGAGGGACTCACATTGAAAACTAGATTTTAATCATGATCTCTGATCATCATTCAGAACAGCAAGACTCCACTGAGCATAGTTGTCTATTCAGCCTGTTTTAAGAAACAGGGAATGAGGAATCACAAGAACTCTGTAATTTGCTTCTGATTTGCCTTCTAGGTCTCTAGTGAATATGCTTGTCTGCAGGATTTTTTTTTTTCACCAGAAGACAGAAAAGAAGAAAAAGAAATACAGATTGTCCCACTGATCTCAGGCATCACCAAAAAGCCTCTCAAGTTCTCAGGCCAACCCTCCAGGGCTGAGTTGAGAGATTAAAGAATGTCATCAGAAGCCCCAACCAGACCAAGGAAGCCAATGGCACAAAGACCTGCCTGGCGTTACCTGCTATTCCCTGCAGAGTTACTCTGAAGCCATTTCCCATAGAAGCATTCCCTCCGGGAGACCCACAGACTTGCCCTATGCAAGAATCTTACAAGGCCCAGCAGGCTCCTACCTGAGGTCTGTAGCAGTGAACAACTAGGGGAGAGGAGACTCCTCTTAGTGTGTGCCTGCAGGGCCCTCCATGCTGTGATTGGCATGAGTTCTCATTCCTATGGGCTGGGGTTCTTACAGGGCTGCAACTGCTTCAGTGAACCATGTTCCTGGAAGCAACCCCCCCAAATCTCCTTGCATCATCAAGCTGGACTTGTTGGGAATCTCTCCCTAGTCTGGGTGAAGAGGAGTTTCTGTGCAATTCCCCAGGATAAAAAAAAATGCACCAAGAATAAGAACCAGCTTTTCTGCTGGTGTGTATACAAATGCATCTGTCCCATGTGCCTGGCTAGTTCATTTCAAGTGCTAGATACAGAGTGTATTCAGCGCTTTTCTGTTGTGATAAAACACCATGACCAAGGCAACTTGTGGAAGGAAGAGTTTACTTTGGCTTACAGATCCCTGGGGAATAAGAGTCCATTGTAGCAGGCATGGCAGCAGGGTCAGGGGATTACAAGTTCCCATCATCCAAACGAGCACAAAGCAATGAGAGAATGAGCTAATGAGCTATCTGGAAGTAGATCCAGGGACATACATCCTCCAACAAGGCCACCCCTCCTAAGCAACCTCCCCCAAAGGGTGCTGGCAACTGGGAGCTGAATGTTCAAATACTGGAGCCTATGGAGAAATACTTCTTATTCAAATCTCTCTCTCTCTCTCTCTCTCTCTCTCTCTCTCTCTCTCTCTCTCTCACACACACACACACACACACACACACACAGCCATCATTTCATTAACACACTGGGCAATGAAAACTCTACAGTACCACCCGTTCAGTGACAGCTCTGCAGAGAAGACTATGCTACCTTACCTCACTCTTAGTGGCAAACCAATAAGGAACCAAGCTTAGGGACAAAGTCGCATGCTGCTGTCCAATGTTCCACCATGGGAGAGACTCGGCCCACCAACACTGATGTGTTCCTACAGTGTCATCAAGATGGGTGACAACAGCATCCACACATTCCCACCACCCAGGCACAGTCCTGCAGCCATGGAAGGGACGCTCTACAACCTTTGTCCAGGAATGAGTCTTACCTATATAAAGAGCAGCAACAGCACTAAAAGTGGACAGGAAGCTTCAGCTTGTCAGATAGTGCACTATGACCTCCATTTGTCATGACATTTGCCTTGGGTAAAATTCTTGTCCCCTGAAAATTCCTAACTTCCTGTTCTTTAGAATAATATCACTGCACTTGGAGACGAGGCCTTTAAACTTAATCAATGAGTCAAAATTACTCTAAACCAATAGAACCATTGACCTTGTAGGAGAAGGATACTGGTAGGGTGTGGGGAAGACATCACGGCGGGAAGAACATCTGAAAGCCTTGCAGAAATGCTTAAAAATAAACCAGGCCTTGATTTTAGGTTCCCAGCCTCAAAAACTGTGACAATTAAAAAAAAAAAAATCTGTTGTGTAATTCACCCACTCTGTGGTCTGATATAATTGCTGAACAAATTAACTCAGTTAATGGAAATTTCTACAAAGCCAGGACCACTCTGATGTCACTTTCCAAAAAGGCAGCTGATACCTGAGGTCACATAGGTGAAGAACTGGGAGATGAGACATCCCAAAATCTGAGGAATGCCCAAATGAAGCTTCAAAGTACTTCAAAGCACTACGCCTTGGATAACCAGCCAAATTCTCAGCCACCATCAACAGAAGCTGTCTCCACCTGCTTTAAGCAGACTAGACATTTGAGGTGCAATGTGCAGAACCACTAAGAGAGCTTTAGAAGCAGGACTGGTGGCCACACACCTAGGATGGATGGGACAGGCTGCCACCACCCCTTATCCTAGGTCCCTCCTACCTGCAATGATTGTTCCTCTCACTGAGAGGAGCATCCTTCTGGTCCTCAGGTAGATCTCTGCTCAGCTGATGAAGGAGCCTCCATCCTGTGCCCAGGCACTGTTATAGGGAAGAGAGAGGGTGGAATAGAGAGTGAGCAGTGGCTTAGATGGTTGGAACTGCCCCATTTGCCTGGATTCAGCTTCTGTAGTGGGATATGGGCTCATTCTCCCAACATACTCAGAAAATGAAATAGACTCTGAATACTAGGAAGAGGTTCCAGTGCTGAGCAGCAAAGAGGAAACCATCTTTGAAAATTCTCCTGCATGTGGCAGCCATAGGAACATGGGCCTGGGGGTTGATGCAGGAATGTTGGGTGCAGTAGGATCTTTTACAGCCCAGTTATGCATGACCCAAGGACCCAGGGTGCCAGACATTCAAAAGCATTGTCCTAGTTTGCTGTCTATTTCTGTAATAAAAACCATGACTGAAAGCAACTTGGGGAGAGGAGGTTTATTTCATCTTATAACTTATGGTCCATCATAAAGGAAACTCGGGGCAGGAAGTCAAGGTAGAAACCTGCAGGCAGAGAGTGAAGCACAGCAGAGGCCATGAACAAGTGTTGCTTACTGACCCGTTTCCCATGGCTCACCTAGCCCATTTTCTTATAGAACCCAGGATCAATTACTTAGGGGTGGCAATGCCTACTGTGATCTGGACCCTCCTTCATCAATTATTAAACAAGAAAATGTCCCACAGTGTTGCCTCTGGGACAATCTGATGGAGGCATTTTCTCAGTTGAAATTCTGTGTTCCCAGATGACGCTAGCTTATTTCAAGTTGAAAGAAAAAACAAAACTAAACAGCACAGTCACCAAAGGTCATCCCAGAACAGTGGCTTGGAGTTTGTCTATCTCATGCTGGTAGACTAAGAACATGGACTCTCACAGGAGTGAGCAAAGCAGAATCAGCCCTTTTTGAGGATAATTAGAGAAAAACGAGAAATTAGGGAAATGTATGAGAAACTCTGGAGTGTCAGAGGGGTTTCCAAGTCATCATCATTCTTGTCTAGGATTTTTATATGAATATGGCAGGACCTGAACAAAGGATGAAGTCATGGTTGTGGAACTGGCTGGTTCACTGGAGCTACCACAGGAGACTGAGTTGTGATAACTCGCCAGCTAATAGAGGGACCACATATTCTATGCCTTCTCCCCTGGCCCAACCAAGGAAATGATCACAAACTGGTCATATGCTCCCCACCCTTTTAGGGGTAACCAAAGCCCAACTATGTCCATGTTTGGTTTTGCTAGCTGCCGACCTTGACTCTCTGGCATTACAGTTATCCACCTTGCAGGTATCCTTGTCATCTGTTAATTAGGTGCATCCTCTCTGTTCTCACAGTCACATGATCAGCTTATAGTTTTATCATAGAAGAGGACTGACTGACTATCCCAGCCACCAAGCTGTAGCTGTGGTCTTTCTTACTTACCTCATTTAGCTCTTTATCTGGGAGGTGATCTGAGGTGGACTCCTAGGTTGAAGCTTCTTATAATTTAGTCCATTCCAATTAGTAGTATTAGAAGCAAGAATATTTGAAAGACAATAGTGCCTTGCATATGCCCGTCAGGAGCTTGGGGGGCGGAGAGGGTGCAGCTGGCAGGCCTTCACTGTCCCAGATTCCTGTCTCTCATCTTCCCTATCCAGCTTGGTTGTCTCATGTCCAACTATAAGCTCCCATAGCCATCATATTCCTCAGTATTCTAGAACTTGCCTTCTTAATGCTTTGTAAAGCTAGTTGGAACAAGAAATGTCCCTCATAGGCTTAAGTATTTGAATACTTGATACCAGGAAGATGCCCTGTTTGGGAAGGTTTAAAGTAGTACAGCTATGCTGGAGGAAGTACATTATCCAAGGCAAGCTTTGAGAGCCTATAACCTCATCCCACATCCAGTTCCCTCTCTCTGCTTTGTGCTTGTGGGTGTGAGCTCTCAGCTTCCTGGTCCATGCTTCCCCACCATAACAGACTCATATCCCTCCCTCCGGAACTCAGAGCCCCAATCAGCACTTCCATCAGTAAGTTGCTTTGATCGTATCTTTTGTCACAGCAGCAGGTGAGTAACTCATACATCCCCAATCTCTCTTTTTAACCTCAGCTTCTGCTCTCACTGCAATGAGTGAGCAACTTGAAATTTTCACCATGGCTTCCTTCTCTTGCTACCTCCCAAGAGCTCACATCAGGGTGATCTTAAACAGGGTGGAAAAGAAGACATGGTCTTTGGTGAGTTCAGGACACAGATGACTCGGAGGAGGAATGAGTGTTCCCTTTGAACCTAAAAGGTCCCCTCTTCAAGGCAGCAGAGAGCAAAAAGGTTCCTCCACTATGCCAAGTCCTTCCAAGGAACATGCACCTTCAGAGAAGAAGAATCAACTGGTCTAGGACTTAGAAAAAGCGACTCTGTGTCAGATGACATTGACCGTGGGAAGACTTGAAACTTCTGTAAATGTATGACCCTAAAATCTATTTTGTGGCTCTTTTGGGAAGAAAAGCAACAGACTGAGCTCTACTCTGTGTACTGTAATTTTGGCACACCTAAAAAACTGAGTAGTGAAAGGCCTCTCCCTATAATTGAAAATATGTGTGCCAAAACGTGAATAATGAAACTTCTCAATAACCGTTTAAAGGTAGCAATTGGGTAGGTGGACACCAGATGGCCACTTCAGAATAATCGCTGGGTGCGATTTAAAGGTGCAAATTGCTATTCAAAGAACCCTGGATTTTAGACGAACTCCCACAGACATCTTGAGGATACAGCCTCCAGCTGGATGAGTAATGAGGACCAATTGGTCAGGGGTCACTCCTGTGCAGTAGGGGAACATCTCTCATTATTAATAGCTTAATGAATTATGGCTTTTTGTGTGGTCATGACTGTGCTAGTTCTTGGCTATTCATTCTTGACCAGCACTTAACAAAGAGCGTGTAGATTATCTAATCACAGCTTTCATCAATAAATATCAAGTGCCAGGTTTTCTTCTTAGGAATTTGGGAACATGTCCAGTGATGGGCTAAGGCTTTTTAGCCATATACAAGGCATGTGTGCTTACTGTAATTACATTAAATAGCTAGTACGGGGCAGGGCAGGTGGTTGGGGACACAGAGATACACTCTATGGCTTAAAGTAAAGGCCACTGGGTTTGGGTCCATTAGCACAAATCATTCAGTTTTATGAATTATAGTGAGACTATTACATATACAGGTATCACATAAGAAATGAGTTGCAACCAAGAAGAGGTGGGAACAAATCATGAGAGACGGGGATGATTGGTGTGGGAGGAGCTACAAAGAGGGAGAAAAAAAAGAGATGGAGATCTTAATAAAGGAAGCCAAAGTGGGGTTGGAAAGAGACCAGGTGCTAGGTTAGTTACAAGAACTCACAGGATGTTCCTGCCTAGATCTCCAACCAATAGTGAAGGCCTTGCCCAGACAAGACTTTCCCTATAATCAAATGAATAGCCAAGTGCCATCACAGAACTCACATCCAACAATCAATAGAGGTGGAGGCAGAGATACATGGCTGAGCACTGGGCTGAGCTCCTGGTCCAGCTAAGAGCAGGAAAAGAGAGTCTATATGAACAAGGGGATAGGGACTATGAGGAAAATTCCCACAGTGATGACTGGCTGGAGCTCGGAGGAGCTCACTAAACCAAGAACAGTCACTGGGGAACCATCAGGAAAAGGAACTAGTCCCTCCAAGGATAGGCAACTGTCCACTGACATGGACAGTATGTGGAGCCTCGAGGGGAGAGATCAGACTGTGTTTCTATGTGTGGCCTGGCACCTTGGAGCCCATTCCCTTCAGAGGAACACCTAACCCAGTCATGACATTAGGGTGAGGAAATCAGACCTGCCTGGAGTGGATGCTGAGCTGATCCACCTTGAGACTTCTTGTCCTTTTGGGGGGGGGAGATGGGGGAGATGGGGAGGAGGAGGCTGACAGGAGGGGAAAGGATGGGAGAACAAAGGGATACATGGGGGAAAAGGGTCTTTTATTTTCTAAAAATATTAAATTTAAAAAATAAAAAATGACTTTTCTTTAGCTCTGCCATGCTCAACGCACATTCAGGCCATGCCCAAAACTGTCTCTCTTGTCTTACAGAGAAGCAGAGAAAGGCTTCTCTGGAAAACAAGTGACGTAAGGCAGGTATAGCTGAGTTAGATTCCCTGGAGTCACTCGTGACCAGAGGACGTCCACAGGAGTGCCAGTCCCTGGGGGCCCAGGGCCCAGAAGCAAACCTTGCCTGCCGGGTGTCACACCACCCACAAATTGTTCCCTTTACTATGTATTGCAACTGAGAATAATTGACCTATTGCATCTAAGAAAATAGCCTCATGACTTTTAAGTAATAGGCTTACCTAAAATAATAATAATAATAATAATATAATAAATGACATTTATTTTGCTCACCAACAGTATCCCCAAAATTTAAGTCTAATTCTCCAAAGAGATTTGTGTATAGCTCACTCTAGCAAATCCATTTTCCCTTGGCAAAGAAAGTGCTGGATGATGCCCAGTTATGTTAGATCACAGTTTTTTAGTCGACAACTGGTTTAAGTTAGCTATCTGAGGTCAAAAAACTGCCAGCATATTTAAACTCTAGATGGCCCTGTGGAAGTAAGAGGGTGTGGCCACACTTATAGTACACAGGCTGTATGTTCTTCAGCCAAAATGGGAACCAGAGTAGACAATAGGAATAGAAAAATCTCTCAAACACCACAAAGCCACCCATGGGGTTGTCTGATAAAGTGTGCATGTGTGGGTTTGTGTCCTGGTATCAGTTATGTGGGTACTGGGTGTGCCTATCTTTCCTCGCTTGCTATGAACTAAAAAATAAGAAATCTCACTCCGTATCCTTGAATCTCAAACTTCTGTTTGGACTCTTCTAGCTGGATCTCTTCTTGCAGAGAATCTGTGTGCATCTATTCTTAGACAACTGTTAAGTATCAGACCCACACAAGACACGACAGAACACAATCCATCACTTTGCAGCAAAGCCCAAACCCAAATAATCTTGCACCACTGCTGTTAAAACTGCTCCAGTCCTGTGAGGTCAAAAGTAGCTTTTCCTTCTCTCTGAGCAGTTTTATAAACAAAACTTCTTGAGAGGATGTCTATGAAGTAAATGTTTAAAGGCATATCTGCCTATAAAAATAGTCCATTAATAAATATTTAGGGAGACTAAAGTGTTTCTGAATATAGCATTACAATGAGCAAGCCCAGAGTAAGGGAGAAATGATGGGTGGGGGTTAAGGCTCAGCTGTAGGGTGGTTGCTGGGTATGTGTGAGGCCTGGGACCATCCCCCTGAACTTCCAGACAAACAAAACCACACTAATTATAAACGTTGAATAAACATTTATTAACAGGCATAGTAATAAGCTGTTAACTGCTGAATCTATTTTAATTTGTTGTTCCAATGTGATGGCTAATCATAGTTGTTGACTACACCTGGAATCAAACTGCTGGGCACTCCTGTGAGGAATTTTCTTGACAGATTATTTGAAGCAGGAAGACCTACCTTAAATGTGTGTGGCCTCTTCTGGTGACAGTCCACATAAAGAACATGGAAGAAAAAGATGTTGTTTTTTGCATGCTGGCCCTCACTCTTGCTGGCAAGGCCATCCATTCTGCTGCTGCATCATCCCTTCCAATATCAGAATCAGGTGTCTTCAGGATTCCATGCAGACTGAAGATCAGCAGCTCTCCAGGAATCCTTCCAACCTTCAGGCTCAAATAGGGACTGCTGAGACATCCAGTCTTGTGGACTGAACAATTAGATTGTTCTCAGCCTCTCCAGTGTAAGACAGCCATTGTTGGACAGTCCAGATCACATACGGCCAGCCAATCTAACAAATCCCCACTAATATACAGTCATTCTATCAGTTCTGTTCTTTTAGAGAACTTTGCCTAGGACATTTAGGAATCTAAACTTAGTCAAGGATGGTGAGAGAATTCTAAATTCTTAGCAAACTCAAAGGGACTACAAGTAAAAAAAAACAAAAATGGATATACACAATTGAAAGGCAATGGGAGGGGTGTGGAGGGGTGAAGGTATTTTGGAGTCAGGATAGAGAGATGGAAATTACAGGCACGTGGGAAGGCAAAGAAGCCTAGAGTCAATTGAAGCCTCCAGCCAGCTGATTGGCAAGTGAAACACTCAACATTTGCTGTCAAGGTTGCAAGCAGAGAGTAATTACTTCTTTCATATGAGATACTTATGTTCAAAAACAACAAACAAACAAACAACAACAACAACAACAACAAAAAAAAAAACAGTGACCCAGGCCTAGATATATATGACCTTGGATGTTGCCTCATCCCTTTCCCAAGACATCTGGAAATATCAAAACACAACTGTTATAGTGAAAATAGCCTCACTTGCTATGCCCCTGTCAATTAATCCTCTTGGGTGCCCCTGGGTTCCATCAGGTGATTCATTAGCATTCTTGGTCACTTTTTGATGACAGTTGCTACAAACCCCACCAAAACACTAACTGTGACTATTTTGAAACAACAACAACAACAACAACAATAATAATAAAACAGCAACATGCTGTGAGCTGTGACTGTCCCTGGAAAGCTGGTACCCACACTGGGGAATGACTCACTTTCTGGGACTCTTTGAGAAGCCCACAGCCACACTCTCAGATGTGTCCACTGAATGCCTCCCCACTGGCCTTATACTTAAACCTCTATTCAAATATCTTCCTTCAATCCCAGATCTACTCCATTCTGCCTGGTCCCTTCTGTAGCCAAGTCACAAATGGGGTGGGCCTGAGCTAAGGGTCCCTAAAACTGGGAGTGACAGGAGGGGACTGTGCCCGTCCATTACAACTGACTACTATAGAAAGGATGACCAGATTGAAATACACACAGACAAAATGCACTTGTGTGTTGTTATTTTAAGTTGCTTAGAAAAAATAATATATTTAAAACTGTTAGCATCCTGGAGAAGTCCCATAAAAGACTCAATTAGCAAGAGCATTTTGACAGCATACTGGGGCCCTCTATCCTACACAAAGGCAAATGTCATGAACAACCCCAAGAGAAGCTTATAGGTTCCTTTTAAGCATAGCTGGGGGGGGGGGGTCCTAGGACAGTTAAGCCATCTCAGATATGATTGATTTGTGTAAATGGCAATCATATTAAGACGTTCTAATTTGCTAGGGCTAGTTACAGGCTGGTTAAGGCTACAGGTTTTCCATTTGGGGGCATGCCTGGACAAGTCCCAGGCTTTGTCCTTAATTGGTTATTACCTCGAGCTGCTGTGGAGGCTGGCTGGCCTAGTATGTACTAACTGACTGTGGAGGCTGGTTCAGTGGCCCAGGCTTAGTATGCCCATCTCCCCAGTCCTTGCTGTGAGGGGCAGGGTGTTGAAGATTGATTGCTCTTTGTTTGTGGCTTCCTTAGAAACTGTCCATTTGTTCAAGAGGCTGGAACTAAAGGCTTAGTTCTTAATTGAGTTATTAGGACAGACTGCCACGATATTTGCCTGGCCCTCTCATAAATACTAGGAAGTTGCTTTACTATAAGGAGCCATAGGCAGGGGCTTGGCTATGACAGCATCATTCATTTACACTCCATGGAGGAAGAGCAGAGGTAGATGGTGCCCAAGCCAAGCTTTGTTTTCCCTGTGCTCTGAGAGAGAAGTCACTGAAATGGGGTAAAACTCCAGTCTGTACTGTCTATCATAAATCAAAACAGCAGGATGTCCCCTTGTCTCAGACACTGGAGCTCACGTTAAATTAACTGGTTTTCCTGGGACCATCTCTATTATCCCTGGGATCCCCACTTACTTCCCTTGGAAACCTCTCAGTCTTGGGCTAACAGGAATAGCTGGTCACTGGAAGGAAGGAGTTGCCAGCCAGGGAAGGATGGCTAACAGATTGCTTTAACAAGGATGTGGTGATAGCCATGTCTAGCCTGATAGACAAAGAGGAGCTCATTATCATATAGATGATAGGGATGAGCCTGGAGCTCCCCACTGGGAAGGTGCTGTTAGCCTCTGGATCAACCAGAGTGGGCGGGGCTTTCTTTTTGGGTAGCTTTTCACCTTAGTCCCTTAGACTCAGCTAGCCAGCCTCCCTCACTTCCCTTCAGGGATTCATACCCGATAACCTTTGCTGTGGCCTTTCCCTTGCTGTCACGTGGGAGGTCTGATTTATGAGCGACCTGACTTTGATTTTGCGAACCCAACCTTTCTCCTTTGTCTTGGAGAATGGCTCCATTTCCACCCCCATCCCCTTGCTCACCTGCCTGTTGTTTATTCCCCCTTTCTATTTAGCAGCATCCTCACCCCCCTTTTTCTTTCCTTGTCTGGACTTCAGTCTTTTAATGCGAATAATGGCTACAGGGAAGATTTAAAGGGCCATTCTTAAAAGAGATTTACCATCTAAGTCAACAAGAAATATGCTTTGTGATAAATCGCCCACTGTAAGGGAAGGAATGCATTGGGAGAGTGTTTCCTCTGCCCCACATCTGCTCAAGATAATCTAATCTATAGCCACCAGCATGTGTGTGTTGCTGTGAGATTGCTTCTTTCAGTGCCATTTTCTCTTTTCATTGAATCCGGCACTCCAGCCCATGGCTGGAGCTCCCTGTAGTTAGGATAGAGAGCTCTTCCTACCTCAGAGAACCCAAACAGTGAGAAATTTCCTCACATAGGTGCCCAGGGGCTTAAACAATTGATAAGAGCATATACTCCACACACAAGACACAGCAAGGTGGAGCTGACAGCCTACAGCAGTGAGGAAAGGCCTGAGAAGCTTTGAGAAGTTCTTTAGAATGAAAATGTTATAAAATAGCAAACCTGTGTGCATCTGAAGCAAGTACAGTGGGTCCGGATGCACCAGGGCAGATGACTGTATTCAAGGTCCTGGGAGTTGACATATAGGGCAGGGTGAAAGCCAAAATGCCCAGGGACAGGTGATAGTTTTCTCCTGTCCTAACTGACCCAAGCCTACAAATTCAACCTAGCCCATTTCTTTTTTAAGAATCTGACTCATGATGGCCTTTCTTCACAACATGAAGAGGCAGGTGGATCTCTCTGTGATCCAGGCTAGTGTGGTGTACAGAGTGAGTTCCAGGTCAGTCAAGGCTCCATCTTGGAAAGAATCAAGACTTTAGGGGACACACTGGCTCTGGTTAGTGTCTAGCTAGGGTTCTTTGCTGTGAAGAGACACCATGACCATGGCAGCTCTAATAAAGGAAAACATTTAACTGGGGCTGGCTTACATGGTATAAAGCATGGGGGCATGCAGGTAGATGTGGTGCTGGAGAGGTAGCTGAGAGTCCGACATCTGAATCCATGAACAACAGGAAATGACTGTCATACTAGGTTTGTCTTGAGCATTTGAGACCTCAAAGTCCACCCTAGTGATATACTTTCTCCAACAAAGCCCCACTATTCCAACAAGGCTATGCCTACGGATAATGCAGCTCCCTAGAGCCTATGGAGGCCATTATTTTTGAAACCACCATAGCTAGTATAAGAAAAAGTGTCCAGTCAAAGAAACCCACCCGGGATCTAAGACCTGAGCCAGTAAAAGAAATACTTTATCCCTGAACCCAGAACCAAAAAGAAATGTGCCCTGACTCTGAAACCAGCAACAAAGAAATACACTTTGGCCCTAGAATCAGAGCCAGTAAAAGATATGTGCCCTGACCCTGAAATTAGAGCCCAAAAGAAACAGTAGGAAAAAAAACAAAACAAAACAAAAAACATTTTGGCCCTAAAAACAAATCAGGGTGAAAAAAATGGTAAAATATGACCAATACCCACCCTGGAAGTCTCCCTAGAATGCTCACCCTCCCCACCCAAAGCCCCTCTCCTACCCTGGGCTGAAACAGCCACACTCTCCTGGATCCCTCCTTCTCAATAAATCTCTTAAATGAGGTTTGGGTGAAGATCTCCTTCTGTTGACCAGAGCAGCAACAGAGGAGCCTGGAGAAGAGCAGCTCAGGGAAGCTGTAACACTCTCACTGTCCAGGAGACCTTCCCTGGCTGGACCGAGTTGTTACACTCCCCAACAGAGAGCAGCAAGCAACAGCAGAGAAGTGAAGCCTTCAGCTGGGCGCTGTACAACTTTGACAGGGAGGCCCTCCTTTGCAGGAGCAGAGCTGTTAACATTGGGGAAGCCTTTTCCTAAAGCAGGGCTGTAAGCTGCTCTCTGACTGTGTCCTGTGGTGTTCATTGGCTCCCAACTGCCTGAATACCTTTCCATCAAGCTGTGACACTCAGTATTCATTGACTCCCGAATGCCTGAATACTTTTCCATTCGAGCTGCAATGCTCAGTATTCCTAGGCTCCTGACTGCCAGGATTTCTTTCCATCTGGGCTGCACTGGGCTACACAAATATCTACAGCTAGATGTCACATAAATATATCAGATTCAAGCATGTAAACTAAACTTACTGTTCCCTATTGTGTGACAAAACTTTTACTGGGGATACCCTACTCACCCCAGATAAAGATCACACAACAGTCCAAAATATGGATATTACCAAAGTCAAGCTTGATTAACTATTAAGTTTTATTGGGGTGACTTACAGAAGAGATGACTCAGAGTCAGCTGAATCACCAAAACCCACTCCAAAGTGGGTGACAGCTCATAAAGCTTGGAACCTGGAGCACACTGTACACCATGAAGGTAGCTCAACAGGTTGGAGACTGTTCACTTTGTCTAAACTTCTTCCACGTTTTTGCAACATGTTTTTTTCTGAATGTTCTATGCAACTTTTATTGCTAACTCTGGGAGAGAGAGGCCAGTGAATCTGGTCAGTTTCAGGGACTTCCTGAAGCTATTTTGAGTTGTTTACTTTCCCCCTAAAGGAGCTTCCCTGCTGGGTGGAATGTTTCAATCTTGGAGGAAACTGTTGCACAGCATTTCCCCAGTTCCAGTCTCATCCTGAGGAGTCACCCACATTCAAGCAGGAGCCTTTTTCTAGACTTCTTGTCACTTGTCCCCTCATAGACTCCAAAATGAGCACTTTCTGCCTCAGTGACATTAACATTGCTGAGTGTATCCTTTGCTTGAGCCCATGGCCACAGGCCTCATCTTACTGCTGTGTCAACAAGAAGCACCTGAGTGTCTCCTGGCAATGTCTCTTCAATGTGTCTTGACTCCTGGTCCATGTTCCTGGTTCAGGAAAAAGGGACTTTTGAATAACAGATCTTGCCATGTTTTGTTTTGTGTCTATGCCTTAAGTCTTGAGAATTGAGGTCACAAAGATAGGAACAAAGTGAAACTTCTTAGAACAAGAAGAGAAAGGTATTATCTCCACAAGACAGACTCTGTCCTCTGGATAAACTGATAAATTCAAATTCATACACAGGACAATTGTTCATAATCCACCATGCTTCTGTTTGTCTAGAATTGCTGCTGATCTCAGGGTAGAAAGAGCGGGCATTCTTCTTAATGAGATACTGTTGGGATAGAAAAATCTTACTTTATTGTTTCAAGGTTTTTAAACATTTGACCTTTTAAAAAAGGCGTTATGACCCATTGTTGATAATCAATAACCAAAACCCTCTCACAGACACATGCCCCTAAAATGAGCTATAGGCACATTTTTTTTTTCGTTTTGAAAAGGCTTAGCAGGTAACAGCACCTGGCACCATGTCTGATGATCAGGGTTCTATGTCTGGCATCCACATGGCAGAAGGAGAAAGCAGATTTCTGAAAGCTGCGCTCTGACCTCTACCCCAGTGCTCTGGCACACACACCACACATGTATATGCACATGCACATAAATAAATTAATGTAATAAAAAAAATTAAAGGAGCTAAGAGTCGCCCTTCATCCTGCCCTCACTTCCAGATGTGTGCGGCACTGAGCCCTGTGCAGAGTGTCACAGAGGCAGAACAGTCACACCCAGGGCAACCTCTGCAAAATTAAAAACTGTGATGGATGCATGTGCATGACCCCTGCTCATTAGAAGGCCTGTGGAGCTGTGAGACTGGCCACAGTGTTTGCAGAGAACATGCTGTTATGTGGTACTAGTGATATCATGGCACTTTTAATTCCCCAGAGATTTGTTCTTGGTGAGAAAATACTCCTGCCTCAGATCACAATAGCTCAGAAGTGTTATTCTGAAAAGCATATATATAAATGAGTGAATGAGGTGAGAGCTATGGAGTTAAGAACATATACTGCTCTTGCAGAGAATTGGAGTTTGATTCACAGTTTCCACGTCAGGCTGCTCACAACCATCTGTAACTCCAGCTCCAGGAGAGTTGAGGCCTCCAGCCTCCCCAGGCACCAGCACTCAAGTACACATACTCACACAGACACACAAAGATACATTTAATAAAAATAATAAAATAAATATTTGTTAAGTTATTTAAAAAGGGGGAGACAGTCTGCATATAATAAGTCTGCCCACAGGGGCTTGAGAAGCTAGATCGAGGGAGGACAAACAGCTAGGTAGCTTAGGCTGAGTGGTCTATCTCAAAGTACTCGGTACAGTGTTGTAATAGGTTCTAGCCTGGACTTTATGGACCAGGACCAGAGGTTTAGTCTCACTCTTGGCCCCTGCTTTGTCTCAAATAATCACACACAGGCTTACATTATTTTTACACTGACTGACCTAGGGCCCAGGCATATAATTTGCTAACTCCATCTGAACTCCACTCATCTTGTTCAACCTTGTGCTGCTCAATATCTTTTCTCAGAGCAGCATTTCCTCTGTGTCTCCTGGCAGCTCAGATGACTTTGGCATCTGTCCCTGTTTTGAGTTTTCTTAGCCTGGTAGCCCCGCCCACACTTCCTGTTTGCCTTTGGCCAATCAGCTTTTAGGAAAACCACAGGCCGGACAACTATTTACATTAGCAGCATAATCCCACTACAGTACAGTGTCAGAAAGATGTTTCTGTGAGAACCACTGATGAAGACTTAGAATACAGAAGCACTAAGCGTTAGAAACAAGTGTCCAAACTGAGTGGGAGCTCTCAGCTACGAGGCTGCAGGTGACCCAGGAGAAGATGCCCAGAAACTAGCTTCCTATAGTTCCAACCACTGCCTCTACCACGAGGAACCGCAAACCAATAGCAGGCGCCTTTCAATAGGCACGGTGATACATACTTGTAATCTCAGCATTCACATGCCAAGAGTTTGAGGCATGCCTGCACTTTGTAGCAAGTTCAATGCCTATTTGTGCTACATTCAAACTATCAAAAAGGAGGCAAGAAAGATAAACCTTTAAAAATACTCAGTAAAGGGGCTGAAGTGATGACTCAGCTGTTAAGAGCACTGGCTGCTCTTTCAGAGGACCCTGGTTCAATTCCCATCACCCACATAGCAGCTCACCACTGTCTGTAACTCCTTTCCAGGGGATCTAATACACACACACACACACACATACACACACACACACACACACACACACACACACACGTAAAAATATGCAGTATGTAATTACATGCTTTTGATACAGTTGTTCATACTTTGGTAATATAGATATCTAAAAGATTCTCTCACATGTTAGCTGCACCCTATACTGAGAGAGCTTAAGTTCTGGAATGTCCATCCCATTTGCCTAGAGTTGGATACTGTCAGTCCTTCAGAAGCACACCCATGACTGTTTTCTTATTGGGTAAAGTACAAGCATGAAAAAAAAAAGTTTCTATCAAAGGTCATTGAGACACCCACACACACCAGAACCTAGGAGTGCACAGCACCCTTAACTTTAAAAACCAGTTAGGAACTGTGTGTGTGGTAGTTGTAATCCTAAAACTTGGGAACTGGAGGCAAAAGGATCATTAATTCAAGGTCATCATAGAGTTAGTTGGAGGCCCATCTCAAATACACAAACTTCTAAACACACAAACACACACCCAACCAATGCTACAACAAAAACCCACATGTGGTCCAGAATCGCCAGCAAGACATAGTTCATTTAACACCAATCTCAAATCTGTCTCCCCGTGACTCCACCCAGAATGAGCCATGAAAATATAAATGTGATTTATATGGCTGAAAGGTAGAGAAAGCTCTTATCACAAGAGAGGAAAAGAGGAACGGAGGCTGGAAAGAGGACAGTGGGAAGGAGAGAGGGAGCCAGGGATTTTGAGTATGCCCTTTACAGCATCTTGAGCAGCATGAGCGGGAGAGAAGAGCTCCGCCCGCCAGTAGGTGGAACAGCAAAACAGGAGGAAAACCTACAGATGGTGTTGTGCAGCTATTTCCTCCGAATTGAAACATTCTTTCCTGGGGGAGGAGGGAGGTTCTTAAGACTGGGGAAGTCAAGGAATCCTGCAAGGCTAGGGAAGGCTGCAAAGTCTCTAGGTTCCCAGGATCCTCTGCGAAGGTGAACACTGACCAGTGGCTGCTGGGGGAAGTCTTCAGTGCAGCTGCCTGAAGCCAGACAGGGAGCTATAGGTACACAGCTTTTGGGAGTGCTTTTCAGTGTTGAGCTGCTTGCCCGCCAGTCACCCATGCTCCTGGATATAATTCCAGCAAATTCTTTGATTCACCAAACTAGACTTCTTTGAATCTTTTTTTTTTGGGGGGGGGGTGGGGAGGGCCTGTAATTGATGTTCTATCTGGGGAACACACATTTCTTCCCAGGAGAGATGGCTCTGTAATTACGAGCACTCTTGCTGAAGACCCAAGTTCAATTCCCAGCAGCCACATTGGAAAGTTCACAACCACGTGTAACTCCAGTTTCAAGAAATCTATTGCCCTCCCTTGGTCTCTACAGGAACTGCATCTACATGCACCTACCCCACACACAGATACACACAACACACACACACTTTAATTTGCAGGAGGCAAAAAGGTAATGTAACAAGTGTGCTTTCTAAAGAAATTACATCCATAGAAGTCTGTAGCACTTTAAAACACAAACTGATTGTCTTCCAGTCACAGACAATTACTGTTTTAAGATATTGACAAATTGTAATTATATATATTTATGAGTTACAGATGGGTTGCTGGTGTGATATATGAATAAACATGTAATTAATCAACCTGGTTAGCATGTCTATCCCAAATGCTCCTCTTTTGTGTGCGTGTGTGGGGGGGTGAAAATATTTGAAATTACACATTGTGATTTTGAAATGTATTATACAGTGTTATTAGTTACTGTTTGGGTTGCAGTGAGGAGACACCTGACCACAGAAACTCAAGGGACAAAGGGTTTTGATTGGCTCACACTTTTTGAGGTATAGCTCAGCATGTCGGGAAAATCCTGGTGTCAGGAGTTTGAGGAGGCAGCTGGTCCACATTGAACCTGCACTAAGGTCGCAGAGAGAAGGAAACAATTTCTGTTCGGTTAGTTTTCTCCTCTTTCCACAGAACAAGATCCCAGACCAGGGAATGGTGCTATCTACTTTTAGAGTGGGTCTTCTCATCTCTATCCTAATCAAGATAAATCCAACAAGCATGGCCAGAGGATAACTTAATTAAGAGGTTAATCAATTAATTACTTGATTAATCACAGGAAGGTTATCTCCTGGGTGATTCAAGATCCTTCCAAGGCTCAACATATCCTTCCAGTCTGAGATGACGCTTTCTATCCTCCTCAGACCCACCTACCCCCACTCCAGATTCCCTAACTGCCATTTTAATCTCTCCGTCTCTTGTTTAAATTCCATAGATGAGTGAGCACATGTGATATTTGTCTTTCTGCGCCTGCTTTATTTCATCTCGCATAATTGTTCTCCAGTTTTATCCAGATTGCCTGAAAGGACAAAATTTCCTTCTCTGCTAGATCTGGGTAGCATTCAGACTGTGCATCTGCCTTTGCTTTGCTTCAGTTACCTGCCAAGGAGAACTTAGGCTCCGAGGCTCTCAGCACACTGCTTGGCACACAGTAAGCACTCCAGATACAGTGATTGCATTGGTAAATAAAGGAGAGATGAATACTTAAGAGTTATTTCCAGAAGTTTCCCTAAATTCTGCACACATCTTTTCTAAATTCTGCACGGACCTCTGGATTGTACATCCAGAGGCTAGTGTTTCCATGCCGCCCCCCTCCTCTGTGTGTGTGTGTGTGTGTGTGTGTGTGTGTGTGTGTGTGTGTGTGTATTTAAGGGCAGCTACCGGGATAGATGGACTCTACATTTTAGAGTCTAAAGGATAAGCACTTCCCAGAAATGACAAACAGGTCACCCGTTGTTTTCTGACTAAATCAGATGTCCCTTCCTATAGGAATGTCCCATTTCTGGTGAAGCAGTATTACTTGAGCTGGTAAGGAAGTGGCAAAGGATAACAGCGTCTGGCGGCCCCAATCTCTTGGTTTCTACATGGCCCCCTTAGAACCTCTCTCCAACATCACCTCACTCATACCTCCCTGGTTTCTTTTCAGTTCTATAACTATGCGAAGTTCTAGCTTTTTCCCCCGCCCCAGGGGCTCTGCACTTGCTACCTCCCTGCTCCACTCCCCATCCCCATTGTAGCAGACCTCACTTCACTAGGATCAGTCCCAATGTCCAGAGCAGTGTTTTGCTCTTCACGGGTACTCGGGTTTTCTGTAAAGCACCCACCACCTGCTTGTGGCTTTTCCTTTCTCTGTCCCAAGTCCCCCACCAACAGATCTGCCTATCTATCTGGGACTCATCCTTCCTCAGGGCTCAGCACATGGTAAGGAGAAAATTAATATGTCTGCAGTAGCTCTTGATGCTTTTTAGAGGGTAGTGTTGAGCAGCCCAAGTAGACATTTATAGTTTCGTGGATTTTTTTTTTTTTTTAAGAAAGGAGGATATATTTACTTGATTCTCAAATATGTATTTTCTTTGCATACCTGGAATGTAATGAAAATGAGGAAATGTCAAAATCTAAATTATGGATCAGTGTCTCCCTGTTTAATCTGAGAGTAACTATATGAAGAAGAGTTCTGGATGTAGCTCAGTGGTAGAGACTTCTTAGCATGTTACAAGTCCTGAGTTTGATTCCCAGCACACACACAAAGTGAAAGCAAGAGATTTAAGAAATAAACATGTAGTCATAGCAACTTGTTGCAAATAATATCTTAATCTTTCATCATATGACAATAAAATATGTAACAATTTAGGATGAATTTCATATTGGATTCATGTTTTAAATATTTATAGAATTTAATTTCAAAGCAAGAAAAGTTAAGGCGTGTGGGGTAATGCAGCCTCAGTTCTGAATTCTGAGAATTCAACCGTGTCCGATGGAGTCATATATACAGTTGACCTCATCACCATAGCTATTACTTTGTAGAATCACAGCTGACTTTCATTGTTTCAATCATTACTTTATTTTTGGAAGTGGTGTTGAAGTTTATTAAGAAAAAATAAAACAGATTTAAGCGTGGTGTTAAGAGAGAAAAGACTTGAATGGTGTTTCTGCCCTGAACTTTGGGGTCTAGCCTTGTGGTTCTGACCCACAGTCCCACAGTTCTACAGAGACACACAGACACTTATATTGATTTTACGCTGATTGACCTAGAGCCCAGGCATATAACTTGCTACCTCTTACTCTTAAACTAACTCATGATTCTTGGTACCTTTTCTTAGAGCAGCATAGCTGTCTTCTGCATCCCATGTCCATCTCATCCTGGTGTCTCCAAGGTGTCTCTCAGGCTTCTCTCTGGCATCTTTGTTCTGCTCTTCCAATTCCCAGAGTTTTCCCAGTCTGGTAGCCCCTCCCACACTTCCTGTCTGCCCTTAGCTTGTCAGCATTTTTGTTAAACCAGTAAGGAGAACAATTATTTACAATGTAACAACATAATGCTACTACAAAGACTGCTTTTAAAGATGCCTTTTTATTCTTATTCTCTATGTAGCCCTGAAGCCCTGTCTATTCTGGAACTCGCTCTGCACCAAGCTGGCCTTGAACTCAGAGATCCTCATGCCTCTGCCTCCTGAGTGCTAGGGTTAAAGACAGGAGCCACCATGCCCAGTTTAAAACATTAGTGTTTCAATTTTGTCCGCTGTTTACTTATTTATTTATCCCAACCTGAGATGACAGGGAACTGGTTTACATGGTCTGGGAATTAAACCTATGACTTTGTGTATGCCAGTATTTTGACCAACTGAGCTGAGATTCCTAGTCTGTTCACTTGCTTATTTCTTGTTGAATTTTTAAGGCGGGGACTTGCTGTGTAGCTCAGGCTGGCCTCAGCCTCTGAGTGTTAGGATTCCATAAGCACCCCAGCACACCTAGCTCACAGCAACTAACAACGGATAAAGTACAATGCTAGGCTGTTACACATCTAACTTTCTACTTAAAACATTAGACTCCAAATCATGTTCATCATTTTCAATTCAAAACAAGCACAAACAAAACAGATGGGATTTCCTGCATATTCAGCTAAAGAGTCAGTCTCTTAAATGTGAAGGTTAGGCATAGGGACATTTCTTACTGATGGAGAGCCAGAGTTCCTAAGAAGAAAACAACCTTGTCTAAAGTGTTCCTCCCTCATGCTGTCTGCAGAATGGATGTGGGGCTGTGGCTTGGCATTTTGGGGTTTTGAAGGCAGGCAATCTCTCACACTCAAAGCCAGAAACAACAGCTTTGAATTTCTTACCTAAAAAAAATATTTTTTAATTATGTATGTGTATGTGCATATTCGTGGGGTACCTGTAGAGGCCACAGGTGTTGGAGTCCCTTGGAGCTGGAGCTATAGGGGTTGTGGTGTGTGTGTGTGTGTGTGTGTGTGTGTGTGTGTGTGTGTGTGTGTGCATTTGTGTGAATGCCCATGGAGGCCACAGGTGTTGGGTCCCCTTGGAGCTGGAGTTATAGGGGCTGTTGTGATCTGACTGATGTGAGTACTGGGAATTGAGCTCTAGTCCTCTGGGAAAGCAGTACATGCTCATAATTGTTAACCATCTCTCCAGCCCCAAATTTGAGGTTTTTTTCATTCATTGAGGTGAATCAATTTTCTTTATATGCCACATATAACAAATGCAGACTGTTGTATGTATAAGTTTCTCCCAAGATATTATCCTATAACTTGTATTTTCTGCTGGAAAAGTATCTATATCTCAGTCCTTCTTTAGCTGGGTTATATATGCATTTTTATTTATTCTTTGAGAATTTCATACATGTATACAAGGGAAGATGATTATATGCAGCTTCCATTGCCCTCATAACTACATACCTTCTACATTTTCACTGCATTTTCACTAACTCACAAAGCCCAGTGAGCATTTTCTACCTGTTCCCGGGTGTGGGGTCATCCAATGAAAAAGGGACAATCTATCTGCAGTTGCGTTGCCTGCCCCCCCCCCAAGAATGGCTCTCCCTTACTCAGCAGCTCTTGAGTGATCCTGGATTCCCCTCCACAGTACTGTTTTGGTCCTTATTGATTTCATTCCTCTAAAGAAATATTACCCTTTTTATTTCATGGGTGAGCACATCTTCTAGTGGATGGAGAGGTGCTTTATTGATGAACCTGTGTCTGATTCCCAAGTAGTCATTCCCTTGTGTGAAGTGTGTTTTACAGGTGGCCAGAGTATGGTATGCTACTAGATAGCGTCTGCAGAGTCAAGGTCAGTAAGAGCCACTTGGCATTGCCCTTGTCTGAGCTGGTTCCTGGGAGTGCTTTGCTGACTGCTGAGGATTTAGCATGGAGAACTGGCAGCATTGTTTGGAGCAGATGGGATATTGCTGGGTTAGTAAACGGTGTCCTATGTCAAGAGTCTTCTGTGCATCTCACGTTCCTGGATACAGGAGTCAAAAGCTAGGTACTTTCAAATCTGTGTAACAAAATACCTACTAGGGAGGATGAATAAAAGGGGAAAGGTTAAGCTTAACCCACAGTTTCAAAGGGTTTTGCAGCTTAGCTCCTGGTGTGGAGAATGTAGGAGTGACAAGGATAAGAACCTGGGCTCAGGCTCTCACTGGGAAAGTCCTATTCTTAACAACCTATTTCTACCAGCTAGGCCATAGTTCTTAAAGATTCCATAGGTTTCCAAAAACAGTACCACTAAACCCAGCAAGAAGGGGTCAAGACATAATTCTGCGGGGTGAATTTCAGACTTGAGGCTTAACAACATATAAGACATTCCCCAAAGGCAGTTTTCATAGCAAGTGGAGTACCTGTCTGCAGAGGAACCTATGAAGAACTCAGTCAACTTACTGTCTTGGACAATGTCACTAACTTACTTATTCCCCAAGAGCAACATGGACATCCCTTTGAGAAGGACATTTATATTTGGAGTTTATTTAAGAAATCCACTTGGATTTAATGTGAACTAAAGAATCATTTGTCAGAGTATATATATGCAAATCATGGGTTGTATAAATGGGTTGTATCTGTAAGTAATGTACTGTAGCACTATGCTAAACAATATCTACACGTTATCTCAATCCTTTTAAGCATCACATTTTTCCGTTTTTTTAAAGATGTTTATCTATTTATTTATTTATTGGAAGAGGGATATGCATATGTCACAACATAGGTATAGAGGTCAGAGGTCAATTCCTTCCACCATGTGGGCTCCTGGGATTGAACTCAGGGTATAAGGCTTTGCATGACAAGTGTTTCTATCTGCTGAGTCATTTCACCTTTCCAATGGCACCTATCCCAAGATGAGAAAACAGGCCCAGGATGGCATGGCTTCATGTTACCCAGCCATCAGGTGGTCAAGTTGGTGTTTGAGCCCAGACAATCAGATTTTCCAGCTCAGCACTCTGTCATTCAGTACATGTTCTATATGTATATCTGTGGAATATTTCCATACACTGTGTCAAATCTGACTTGTGACAGGCTTCTCTTTTTCTTCTTTATCTGCTTCAAGACCTTGGATTTGTCCACTCCTCGCCCAGGAGGCTGGCAGGCTTGAAGTCTGAACCACATACTCTGGCTGGCTGCGTTCACTCTGCAATATGTAAGTACTTAGTTCAGATGGTGCAGTCTGAAATTCTGCCCAGCTCCATCCCGATTAGTGGTGTGCCTCTCTCTGACCTTTGCTTCCCAGTGGCCAGAGCATTGGGCTTTCTCACCTCATTGCTCTTTTGTCCCCACTGAGCTTTTTCATCAATGCTGCGGAAGAATCTCTCATGTTTTGGACCATGTGCAACGTTTCAGGATTCATCTTTTTATACCTTTGATCATTTTCAGCTCACTTGTGTTTCTCAATATTTTGTAAGCATTTGCTCCTTTGAGACAGTCTTCCTATAGGTCCTAAACTGTCTTCGAATTCACAATCCTCCTGCCTTACCTTTTCAAATACTGAGATGACTGACTATATGTGACACCCATGCCTAAAGATCTTAAACCCCCACCCCCGCCAAGGTAGGATCTTTTCTTAAGATTTATTCTTATTTTATGTAAATGAGTGTTGTGCCTGAATGTATGTCTGTGTACCACTCCTATGCCTGGTGACCATGGAAACCAAATGAGGGTATCAGATCCCCTGGGACTTCAGTTAGACATGGTTGTAAGCTGCCATGAGGGGGCTGGGGATTGGAGTTCAGCCCTTTGGAGGAGCAAGCAGTGTTCTTAACCTCTGATCCATCTTTCCAACCTCCAAGACAGGCTCTTATGCATCTCAGGCTGACCTTGAATGTACAATATTGTGGATTATGACCTTCAACGCTTGATCCTCCCGCCTCCACCTTCTTGAAACTTCAATGCTTGAGTACAGGCTCAGTCTACCATGTCATCCCCATTTATTTAGTGCTGAGGATGAACACAGGGCTGTGTGTATGTGGGGCAAGCACACTGAGCTTTATCCCCAGCCCACATTTATTCATATTCTCTCTCTCCCCATTGACGTTAGTCATTTGGAGTAGCAGTAATACACATGGCTAACATTTTAGTGACCTCTACTTTGTCTAGGCACTCTGCTGAGATTGATGCTCTGTATTTAATTTTCATACTCATATAGGTAAGTGAATCAGAAGGCCTAGCTTTCCCAGCAGAGCATGCTGGATGATCCAGTCATGCCCTCCATAGTCTTGATGCTTCTGTCCCCTCCCCCTTCTCCCAGGCTAAGATAGATTTTACCTGAACGCGGGGTGACTGCTTCCCTTAAGGTCTAGGGCTGAATCTTAAAAGTAATTGTAATCATTTCCATGTTCTAAGAGAATACTGAATTCCACTCTCTGATCCCGAGATTGACTCATCTGTTTACTCGAGTCCACCAGGATTGTACTTGGCGTGGAAAAAGACCTAATTCCACTCACGGGAGGCTCCCAGATCCGAGTGCAAGGGTTGAGGGAAAGGGGAGTATAAAGAATATGGATAAGAAGCAAAACTCCTGGCAGAAATTCAGACTCCGACACACCCTAAGTGATCTTGACAGATATGACAATCTGTGTTTAACATCTGAAGTCACTTTGAAAAAAAAAAAAAACAGTATCTGTCGCCAGCGATGACAGCGAGGAAGGACTCAATGGGATATTGAATTTGGATTTGTGACATTAAAGTTGTGTTTGCTCCGGCGGCTTTCAAGTTGTAGCTTTCATTCCCTGCCTTTCCCCATTGCTGCCAAAGGCTGATTCGACCTCACTGAGGCAATCAACCCTACAAGGCTCTGTCTACTCCGGTGACTCATGAGAGCAGCAAGCGTGGGCTTTTGCTCCGTTGCCTCGCAGTGCATTCATTCACTGAGCTCTCACCGTGCATCTACTTTAGTGCCTGGAGAGCCTGGGCAGAGGAAGTGTAAATATGCTGACATGTATTAGGGTTGCAGTCTGCGTAGCGGGCAGCTCTATTCCCTTTGTAGTGGTTCCATAAACCGAGTTTTTCTCTGTCCAACTGCTTAACCACTGCCTCCAATAAGCGTGATTCTGGGCAGCAGGACTGGAGGCTCCCCCAAAACCTAGCACTGGAGGTCTCCTTAAGACAGTCGTTTAAGCATCCTCTGGATCCAGGGGCAAAGTCTCCTAAGGCCTTAGCCCGGCTTCCTCAGCTGGTGTTGTTTCGGAGGAAGACAAGAAAGAGTGTTGGCGGGAATCGCGCCCGGGTTGTGGAGGCGCCAGTCCGCCTAGTAGCCTCCCTCTCGAATGGCTCCGCCCTTCCATGAAGCCCCGCCTCCTGCAGCCAGGCCCCGCCTTTGCTAAGCTCTGCCCTCCCCCAGTTCCAGGCACAGCCCCAGCGCGCTCCAGCTTCGGGTTGGCCACGCCCCTCAGAGCACGCCCCGCCCACATTAGCTTTAGCCTCGCCTAGGTCCCGCCTCTCCACCCGAGACTCGCCCCTAGCGTGAAGTTCCGCCCCGGGTCTTCTACGCCCCAACCTGGGCTTGACCCCGCCTCTCGCTCCCGCTCCGCCCCCAGCCTTGGCCCCAACCCTCCCGCGGTCTCTGTTTGCGCTCCTCCCTCCTCGAGCCCGCTGTCTGAGCCCAGGACCCGCCCGCGCTCGTGCCCCGCCCCGGCCCAGACCACCTCCGACGCCCGCGGGCGTCGTCCAAGTGCTTTGAGCCATCGCGGCGTCCGGGCACCTCACCATCTCCGCCCCTCGATCTCCGCCACGGTGGTTCCCAGAGCCGCGCGCGCCCCCGGCCGGGCGAGCCCCAGACGAGGGAGCCGCAGGACCCGCCAGGCGCCATGCGAGCCAGGTAGGCGAGGCAAGAAGCCCGGGGTCGGACGGCGCACCCAACCCTTGTGCGCGGGGTGGCTTTGGGCTGCTTCTCGGGCGCCAGGGCGCGGCCAGCCCGGAGCAGTTCTGAACCCCTAGATCTCCGTGTGCCCTGCCCTCTGTGATCACGGCCCTGCTCGGGCCGCCGATCGTGGTCGCTAGGGCCTGGAGCGCAGGGAAGACAGAGTGGTCTCGGCTCCTACCCGCGCAGTTCTGGGGAGGAGCGAAGGGCGCGCGGCTCCGGGTTAAACTTGGTGACAATGCACATTTCAACTTCTTCGGAGAGCCCTCCCGGAGGATGAAATTGAAAACTCCGGTTTCTGTCTTGGAGATCGAGTGACCGAACACACTCGAGGTGACAGCTCCAGGGTGCGCGGGTGGGAGCGGCCAGGATAGAGGAGCGTTGTTCTGCAAGTACTGTTTACCTGGAAGCAGCCCTGCGCCCCGGAGTGTGTCTTGTTAGAGGGTTCCAGTTTGGGGCCCGGGAGGCTCCTAGCTAGAATATAGAGGTGCAGTGTATAGGTTTGAGGGGGTGTCTTCGCGGTGCAGACTGAGGGGGCTGACTGGCCCTGGCCCTTACCGGGTATGGGGCTCCGGCAGATGCTGCACAGAAGGAACTGTGAAGAGCTGGCTAGCCGCTCTGCGTGCACAGAAGGTTGCGGAGCCTCGTGGATCAATGAGATTTGAAAGGGAATACCGTGCTGGGTTTTATTCATGTTTATTCTTCTCCTGTTAGCGCAGCTGATTGGTGTTCTGTGATTTAACAGCAGAAATAAAGTTCGCATAACTTTTGCTCTGGTTATAAAAGCAATGACTGACCAGAGCAGAAATAAACAACACAAGAGACCCACGATGATCTCACATTGGTGGGGGTGGGGTGGCCAGTGTCACAGCCTTGTAGATTTAATCATTGAATTATACCTGGCACCTTCTTGCAAAACCCTGAAAAAACAAAAACAAAAACCCTTGCATGAAAGAAACCATCCCCTTTCCTTCTGATTGTCTCCAGTGTCCAAAGTTTGGATTTTTTGGCATGCCTCACACAAAGGCTGTTTCTGATAGTCACGAGTCCCCCTTTTGATGTGCTGGAGTTTTCCACGAGATGGTGGGTTCAGATGGAGAGAGGGGGAGACACTGTACTTCATCCCTGTTCGTGGTTTTGGAGCCGAGCCTTGTAAAAAAACGGCAGTAATGATTCTCAATCTGCTTCCTAGGCCACCATAAAAAATAATGGGTGGTTTGCGGAGCGTTTTGGCATTCTTAGATGGACAGCGGCTGTATTTCAATGTGCTGGGGAGCATTTAGCTGTTATACGGTGTCATCCAGTAAAACAGGCTACCTAGAGCTTGGCTACCCTGTCCTGGAAGCAAGATACAGGCAGGCCCCAGGGATCCAAGAACACACTCCTATTTCCCTGTTGGTACAGGCCCAGTCTTCCGAAGTGGGAAGCTTAAAAGTATCTGAGGTTCTCAAGGCTGCTTTCCTGCAGCACCTTCTGGACTGTGGGAGGCTGAGTGGGTGTCCTGAGGTCAGGGGCCATTGGTGCCTGGTACTTACAGAGCTGTGGAATGTCCTGGAAAATGCCTGTCCAGGTCACACCCCAAGAGAGAACAGTTGGTTCTGGGAGGCCATCTGAAGAGAACAACCTGGTTTCCCAGCGATTTGTTTTATATCTCATGTGTTTACCTTCTGAACAATGACCAGCCCTGAGGCCCGCTGCAGAAATGCCACTGAGGTCTTTGTGGACTTCCCTTTCTTTCCTGTTGTGTCCCCAGGGCCTGGCACCAGGCTTTAATGTTCTTAAAGAACAATTAATAGGGACCCAGACAGAGAGGTGAGGCACAAGCTGCCTTTTGTCCTCACTTTGTCTCCCTGCCAAGAGCCAGGCTAGAAGATTCTCTTCATGTCACTGGTGACCCTCTGATAGTTTCGTTTTTAATTGTTACTCTGCTAGCCCTTTGATGTGGCCTGAGTCTGGTTGCAGATGTGAGCTCAGTCAGGGGGCTTGGAAGGGTCCAGAAACCTGGCTGGATAAATTATTGTTGATAAGGCTTTCTTCATTCCTGCCATTGGTAATAGAAGTTGTGTTGTTAATTTTCTGGGCGAAGGTAGAAGGGGGGGGTCTTCCTGGAATTTCTCCTTCGCTGTTTTCTAATCCAGCAGCAGGCTGCAATTATTCCCCTTCGGGCTGTTTGTGTAGACTTTCTTTTTATTCTCCTGTTGGTTTCTAGTCTGATAATGAGATAGGAGAATGAATGATGAATGGGGTTTACGCCCTCGATTCCTGGGAGGCCTCCTGGGTTTGAGGCCTTTCTCTGTTCCCAGCCAATTAAGAGCCTTTGGCTCTCTGAAACGGTGGTGTGGGAGGGGTGTGTGTGTGTGTGTGTGTGTGTGTGTGTGTCCGAGGGAGATAGCCATTGGTGTTTCTCTGAGAGCCCTTGACCCAAAGGAAGCCAGAACCACTGTGTTCTTACCTTGTCATCCTGGCCCAGGGCACAACATCGTAACTCGCTGTTGGAATCAGAAGCAGACAGGCTTCCCATTGCTTTGTTATTTTCAGGTTTGACACCTGTATGGGATTGTGTTACCATCTTTCTCCTGAGACCTGGAATTAGATCCCTGGGACATTTCCCAGGGCCCTAGAGATAAGCAGCAAATTTTCTTTGTCCCCACGTTACAATCTGACAACCGGGTATGGGGATAACCAGCAGATAGCCATGTTTACCACAAGTGCACTGGCTCCCACAGCCCTGGGCTACCTCATTTCCAACACAGCTTCTAGTGGCTTCAGATAGGTCCTGGTGCCCCAGAAAGTGCACAACACAAGCTCTATAGCTGCCCCTCTTTAAGAAATGACAGGAAAACTATTAACCAAACCCCAAGACACCCAGGGAACAATGCATGTACATTCAGTGTCCTCCAAGAAGCTTTGGCCAGCTACTCAGCAGGCCCTAGGGCATCTGTGTTGCATAACTCCATACCCCAGGCATGGAGGCCAGCTCCTGGGAGAAGATGTGAGCCTCTAGAGGGCAGAGATTGCATAGTATTTCAGAAATGAAGTGTTTAGGATTGAGTTTTAAGGAGGGAGAAGTAGCATCCAGTGTAGACAGCTAGTCTCTTGCCCACCTGCCAGGTGCTCTGCCCTGTCAGCAAGCTACAATGTCACCCAAGAGAACTAGACATCTGTTGTGTAACAGTTTCCTCCATTGCATCCTGCAGGGAAGCTCCTTAAACAGGAAGGTAAGCAACTCAAAATAGCTTCAGGAAGTCCCTGAAACTGACCAGAATTACCTGGCCCCTTTCCAGAGTAAGCAGTAAGAGCTGAGAGTCACTCTCAGACAAGCCCAGCTGCAAAGGAGATCAGACCAGCTGTTTGGAAGAAACAGAAACCATCCTAGATGCCTGGAAGAGGTTTAGACCAATGGAAATACTTAGAAAGGACATTCTTCAACCTGTTGAGCTGCCTGCAGGCTAAACTGTGTGCTCCAGGTTCCCAGCTTTTGTGAGCTGCCACACATGCTGGGGTGGCCGATGCTGTTGCAGATGTCATGTCTTTGAGTCATTTCTGCTCCTATAAGTAGTAACCCCACACCCACACTCCTATAAGTCACCTCAATAAAGCTCATTGGTTCACCAAGTTGGACTTCAGTGGTATTTGTCCTTTGGTCTGTCATGGGCTCCGTATCGGGGTGAGTAGACATGTGTAGCATCCCCCCAGGAAAAGTCTTCTCACATAATGGCCCACTGTGTGCTCCAGTGATACTTTCTTTGTCTTTCTTGTATGTTCTTCATGGAGTCTGCTCATGCTAACTCTTGGCACTGGAATAGTTTGATGCATGCTTGAGCTGGGATTCGAACCTGAATCCGTGTGTTCCAGAGGCTCCCATTACCCCCTCACAGTGCTCAAATTAGAGAAGCAAATTCCCAGTCATGCATTTGGAGAGTGTTAAAGAAACAGGCACGGGAATAGCTAGATGCCATCTTTCTTCCGCGATTATAAACTTGCTCACACTTTGAAGGTGATGAAACCTCAGCCCCGTGGAAGGCAGCCAGTGAGCATCTTCCCTTCTGCAGCCCGTGTCCTCACTCTGCCAGTCTGCAGGGCAGAGCTTGATATATTTAGAAGATCTGAGGTTCTGCAGCTGGGAGAAGTCAGGCAGAATGGACCAGAAGCCTGCCCTTGTACCACTGAGAGAGCTGCTCTGGGCTGATGACCTCACAAGAATTAAGATCATAGGAAGGCTGTTAAGTAAACATAAGATAAGGATTCCACCTACCTTTTTACAGCCAAATAAATGACACACTAATGAGATTATTCTTATCTGCTCAGTGGAGACTTGTCCCAGGAGAACTTCGCTGATGCTTGTTAACCCAACTCTTCCATGCTGATTGAAAAAAGAAAATCCTTTCTTTGGGAAAACTTTTTTTTAAAAAGATTTATTTATTTATCACGTATGCAGGGTTCTGTCGGCATGTATGCAGATCTCATTACAGATGGTTGTGAGTCACCTTGTGGTTCCTGGGAATTGAACTCAGGACCTCTGGAAGAGCAGACAGTGCTCTTAACCTCTGAGCCATCACTCCGATGGCTCGAAGTTTTTTCAATCTTCTCCTGGCCACCGTGAAGATTTCAGCTCTCAGGACCCTCCTGAAATCTGAGGGCCTGTTTATCCAGCCTCCGATGTAGGAGGCTAGGAGCCAGGTGTGTGCTGGGAACCTGCTCCAGGGGAGAGAAGAAAAAAGCCTGGATGGCACCATCTGCCAATTTCTGTGTTGTAAACACTCCCGCCTTGACTGATTTTTAAGCTCCCAGCGTGGGCTGGCAAAATTCCTACACATTTAACCATATGTGGGAACCAAAAAAAAACCCACCAGGCTCCAGCTCACCTTGCCTGTACTGAGCCCTCCATCAGCCCTTTCAGTGACTGACATAGTTGCCTAGGCTGGGCAGAGTTTGCCTAGAAACTAAGGTTGCAGAAGATTTTGGGGGGACACCGTGAAACCTAATTTGACTAACAAGGGGGCTTCAGAAACCAGACTGCTTTAAAGCCACTTGGGAGTTTTAAAATGTGCTTTCTGATCTCACTGTTAAATCCAGTAGTAATCTCTCTGGGTGTGGGCCTCCAGCTCTCCAGAGTTTAGAGTGTGTGTGTGTATATGTGTGTGTTGTACAGGTTGAAGCCAGACAGAGATCAACTCCTTATTCTAAGGAGTTACCCACTTTTTAAAAATTTTAGATCTAGTTATTTTATTTTGCCTGCATGTGTGTATGTGCACCACACATGTACCTGGTTCCCAAGCATGCCAGAAGAGAGTGTCTGATCCTTTTAAGATTGAAGCTACAGGTGGGTTCTACCTTGGAGCTACTTTGTGGGTACTGGGAATTGAACCCAGGTCCTCTGCAAGAGCAGGGAGCGCTTTTAACCACTAAGCCGCTGGAGAGGTGGCTCAGTGGTTAAGAGCACCGTCTGCTCTTCCAGAGGACCCGGGTTCGATTCCCAGCACCCACATGGCAGCTAACAACTGTCTGTAGTTCCAGTTCCAGGCAAACACCAAGGCAAATAAATAAATAAAGTTTAAAAAAAAAAATGGGGCTGGAGAGATGGCTCAGCGGTTAAGAGCACCGTCTGCTCTTCCAGAGAGGACCCGGGTTTGATTCTCAGCACCCACATGGCAGCTAACAACTGTCTGTAGTTCCAGTTCCAGGCAAAACACCAAGGCAAATAAATAAATAAATAAAGTTAAAAAAAAAAAAAAGAAAGACATTTAACCACTAAGCCATCTCTCCAGTTCTCTAGATTACTTTTTAAGACAAGGTCTCTCACTGGCCTCAGACTCACCAAGTAGGCTGGGCTGGTGGGCCAGTGAGCCTCCTTGGCCCTGGGTTTCACAAGCGTGCACCATCATGATGAGCTTTTTTAGTGGATTGTAGGGATTGAATTCAGGTCCTCCTATTTTCCAGGGCAAGCCCTTTACCTACTGAGCTGTGTCCTAAGGCCATCTGTAACTTTCAAAAATACTCACTCAGCAATATGGACATGAACCCAGGCTTTGGTACCACTGATACAATGAGGAATTTGTGTGAGAAGAAAATTGAGCAGGTAGTTTATGGTGATGCATGGTCAAAATCCTGAATTTGCATTGTGTTGGAGGAGGGGAGGGTGTTGTGGTTTCCCCTGGTAGAAGGTTGTGCAGGAAGTGTTGTGTTCTTGGGGAAGCAGGCAAAGGCCGGTTTCCCCAGTTGCCTCTTGATATTTCATGTGGCTGGTTCATCCTAGGGTAATGGTAGGCTTTCCTGGCTTGGTCTTGGTTGCTTCTTATGACTTGGAAGAAGCCTGGAGGATTTAGTCTTTGGGTGTGTGTGATAAAGGATCTGGCATGTTAAAGCAGAGGCAGAGAGGCCCAGCAGCCTTTCTGGGGGTCATGTCTGTAAAGGAGAAAGTTCATGGCTCAACCAGGGGTCATTTTATAAGGGGCCTATATTTTCTTCACCACAAGTAGCAATAAAATTATTTTAAAGCTTAAGAGCTTTATTTAGTAGCATTACATACATGGCAGAGAGGTGTCCTTCAACCTCAGCTAGCTATGGTTAGCAAGACATCTTCAGTCCCAGCCAGCTATGGTTAGCAGGTCTTGTTGGGAAGAAGCATTAGAGTCCCCTGGGCGCAGTAGTGAAGAAGATACCAGGTCACAGATAGGGGAGAGAAAGACCACAGGAGAAGGGACAGGCCAGGGCTCTTCTCTGCTTTGTGGGAAGAGGGGTTCAGGAGACTCGCTGTGAAGCTGCTGCCTTGGGTCACTGGTGAAGGTGGACAGTCAGGCTAAGGGTGTACCATGCAGGTACAGGTCGGGCTCAGGTGCTGTGTGGAAAAAGAAGACTGAGAGCCTCTGGGTGAGGCCTGAAGGAGCTCTCCTAATGAGAGAGGAGAAACGTCTAGGGCAAAGGAGAAAAATCGCAGGACCATCTCTTGAGGTGAACTGTTGGACAGAACGGCAGGAGCCAGGGGTGGGTCAAAGGTGTTCAAGGGCAGCAGGATTGAGGGTCCCAGGAAAGGGGTGAGAGAGGCTCTTTAGGACCAGCAGGTAAGAACAACCCCCAAGCACCTGCCCAGGTATTACATCTGCAGCTTTCTGCACAACCTTTGTGGAGGGCTGGCGGGGAGTTCTGGTTCTAAGGACAACATTCATGGGATACCTTCATCTCCAAGATCCAATCAAGTCTCCCTGCACAGAGCGCCTCTGGCTTCCCAAGGTCAAGAGCTGCCCTGTACTGTTTATCTGTCACTGTCCAGTGTCCTTTTGCCTTTGTGTGTATGTGTGTGTGTTGTGGGGAGGGTAACATACCTATGTGTGGGTGTACATCTCTACACAGGTGACCATGCATGTGTGTGCATGTGTATGTGGAAGCGAGAGGACCGTCTTGGGTGTTATTCCTTGGATACCAGCTCCTTGGTTTTAGTTTTAGGAGACATTACATCTCACCAGTCTGGAACTCAGCTGGAAACTCCAGGGCGCTCCCTGCGTCTGTCTGCCTGGTACTGCAATTTTAAATGTGTGTCAACACACTCTGCTTTTAGTCTTACTGGGCTCCAGGGAGCCAACTTAGATCATTTACTGACTGATCTTCTTCTCTGCCTCCTTACACCTTGTAATCTATGCATCTTTTCTGTACAGTAGGCTTTTAGCCACAGCACTCCAGATGAGTGTGTGTATGTATGTGTATGTGTATGTGTGTGGTGTGTACCAGCCAAGTGAAACACAGTGTTGACTTTGTCCCACTATACAGTGACAAGCCTAATTTTCTCTTCTTAGGCATTTGGCACACTAAAACTTAGAGTTCTGGCCTAGGAATAATAATCAGCTTATTTATTAATGCTGCCTAGAAGCCTAGAGTTGTATGCAATTTAATTTTTAATTCAGTCAGACATACCCTGCCTTTGTTTACCTGTGTTATGTTATGGTTCTTTATAAGGTGGTTTGACTGTTCAATTGCTTTAGGATTTAAAGTGGTCCATGGAATACCGTAAAAAAAAAAAATCCAAATACATTTGAGCATTTGAAATTCACCAAGAATTATGGCTCTGATGGGCAGCAGTGTTGAGAGTATACATGCAGCCCATGCATAAATGGAAAATCAAGGTACTATGTAATGATCTATCAGAAAAGAATTTATGGATGCTGACGTAGTGCATATAAAAAAATTCATGTAGCATTCTGACCCACAGCATCCCTGTGCAGCCAAAGGGCGCTTCGAGGGGTGAGCAGAGCACAGCCATGTGGTCCTGGCTGCTACAGTTTGTCCTCAGCTTCCTTTTCTCTCAGGACATCCTCTCACAAAACTAGTGTTTCATTTCAGAAGTCTGTCCCTGAGGCCTTTGCAAGAACAGTTCTATTCCTGGCAGGTACTGGGGAGCCATCCCTTTAAGGGGGTGATGCCAGGAAATGGCATTTGAATTTGGTACCTCTCCAAGTCCATAGTGGAGGCAAGACATCAGGACCCATCCCAGACAGCCATCAACCACTGCCATGCTTGCTGTTTACACCTGTACACATAGTTTCTCTCATGTGTTTAATCAGAATTGTTCTGATAAAGGCAAAGAATATGTTACTGTTTAGTGACATCCACTTGAAGTAATTGTATGTTTTCACATAAGAGTTTTTCTGTGGTTTCAGATTCTTCTGAATTTATTGGGCTTTTCCCCTTAGCAGGCATTGCGACATGTCTGTCAGTGGCTGTTTCTTTGTGGTCAGTTAAATCTGAAGCAGGCTAGTTTGCATAACCCCAAATCATCCAGGAAGATCCGGGCTAGCAGGGATAGGACAGTTGATGACCTATCAGGGTCTCCTCACACACTGCATTCACACCACGCTATTGTGGCAAACAATAGCTGAGAAGTAGGTATTGGTGAGCTGAAATTTGAGAAGTTCCTTTTCCCCAGGGGCCTCTCCAGTGGCCTTTTCCTAGACCTGTTTTGTTTTTGAGAAGAGAAGTGTCACAGTGTAGCAGAACCTGGGCTTCACCCATCACAAACATGCAAGCTTGTTTATGGACATAGCATCTGTAAGTGATAGCTTCAGTGCTGATCTCCTGCTGTTGGGATTTTCAAATGAATTCAGGAGAAATGTTCACACCCTGTCTGAAGTAGATTTGGGGTTCCTTCTGGCTTGGGGAAGGGGTGCCCTTGTGTGTCTTGAGTACATACTGGAGTTTGTTTATAAATATTGAGTGAATAGAATATTTTATGGCCAGGGAAGTGACCTGGTCCAGGTGTGAGTTGGTCAAGGATGTCTCATCATCAGAACAAGGTGCTGGGTCTTTTGATTCTTTGGGCATTCAATCTGACCTTTAAAAAGCAAACATGTTTACTTTGCCCTTTGTTCAATGTTCTGGGAGAAGAAGGAAGAGGAGGAGGAGGAGGGTAGAGGAGGGGATAGGAAGAGAAGAAGAGACATGGGCTACTGCAGTTTCCTCTCCAGACCACTTTGTATAGAAAGATCCTAGGAAGTTGGAAGGGTGTTGCTGGAAGGGATCAGGAAGCATCCTGTGGCTACTATGATTACTTTATAGATGCATGAATTGTTCACTTTTCTTTTCTAAGAATTATACACCATACACAATCAAAACCTGTTCCTGCATTGAATTTGAATCACTATTCAATAATTACATGCTTCTTTTAGAATAAAAGGAAAGTGTACAAGGGGAGAAAGTTTCTAACACACCTGATGGATGATGGAGCCATTCACATTTTTGTGTGAGTGATGGGGTGGGGGCACTCTATAGCGCTCTGGCACACGGTGATTTTATTTATTTATTTATTTATTTATTTATTATGTGGTGTTCTGCCTGCACATCACAAGAAGGTACCAGGTCTTATAGTTGGTTGAGAGCCACCATGTGGGTGCTGGGAATTGAACTCGAGGCCTCTGGAAGAGCAGCCAGTGCTCTTAACCTCTGAGCCATCTCTCCAGTCCCTGTTAATTTTTTTTAACTACTTCTTTTTAAAACCTGTTTGTCTGAAGTTAATGTTTCCAGGTTAATAAACAGGATTTGTATCCCTGTTTTTGACATCAGGTTTGTATTTGGGTTTATCGTGTACATTTTATTATATTTTATTGAGACAGGGTCTTACTATGTAGCCCTGTCTAGACTAAAATTTACTTGATAGACCAAGTTGGTTTTGAAGAACTCTTGGGAGACCCTCTTGCTGCCATATCCAGAGGACTGAGTGCTGGTATTAAAGGCATGCTTTTTACCATGTGATCATACAGTTCAATCACCCTGATTCTAAGCTGCATTTCAGGGAACATAAGCATGTACGTTTCGGTATAAACTTCTCTTAGGATGAGTTTGTTCAAAATCTATAAAGTACTTTTCAACTGTATTGCCTATGGGTGACTGTCATTCCCATACAGTAAAGCCCCTCAGCATCCAGTGCCACCGGGGGCAGTTTCTGATTAGTCTAAAAGCAGCTGCTCTTCCCACTCTTCTTAGGGGCCAATTCCCCAAAATGCTTTGCTCTTGGAAGTTGTGCTTCTGTTGGGACCATGGGGTGAGGGTGGGTTGTACCTGCGAAGGGACAGATGGTGACTTCATTGTGTTCAGCCTTGAGAATTGGGGCCCTGAGCTCTTCAGGTCACACCATGTTGTCTGGAGACATTTATTGGATTTTTGAGCAGAGAGACTGCATTGTGAACAGTGCTGACTTGTCTTTGGGAACCTGTGAGTTCATTGAGAGAAGTTCCTGGTCCAAGCTAGGCCAGGCCACAATTCTGCTCCAGACTGCAGTCTGGTGTCATAGGACTGTTCCAGTCTGGCAAGAGAGGAAAACCAATCTTATAGGTGGAATATTTTTGGCCTGACTCCTGAGAATGGTTTTGGCACTGCCTGTCTGTGTGACTCATCTACCTATTGGTAACATGAAGGATCATTTTGGGGGCCTTGTAAAACCCTAAGGAGGGTCACGGGCTGACTTGGCTGGCAGTCCAGAACGCTCAGGGCTCATTAGCTTTGTTATTTGGTTCTGAGTGCCAGGTGCCTCCTCCACGACTGGGGTTGGTGTTAACTCACTCACTGCCTGACTAGGTAGGTAGAGGAAGTGTCGGGACCCCAGAGACGGCTCTGAGTGTCTACCCATCACTGGGGAAAGTGTTAAAACTCACAGGGGATGAGGGTAGAGCTCATGGGTTAAGGTTGGGGAAGGAGGAGCTTCCCAAAGAAGAAACGAGTAGGTCAGGATAGGTATAGTGGGAGTTTGGGGGGCAGTGTGGAGTCAGGTTCCAGTATTAGGGAATCCAAAGAACCAAAAAGAATACAGTAGCACAGTTTCTAGGACACCTGGGAAGATGACAGAGGAAGGTATGGGCCCCACAGGACCTTCCAGGCTACTATCCACTTTGAACTTTATTTGAGGACACTGGGGAAATTTGATTAGATGTGTGAGCATGATTTGAAAGGCCAGAGGGCAAACTGCCCAGGGGGTGACCAGTCCAGGAGGTGGCATAGCTTGGGAGGTGACCTGGCAAAGGACTGATCCCGTGGGTCCCTTCTCATTCTGGGTCCCTTCATCACAGTTTCAGTGTATGGAGGACTTTGGCTCCCTGCCTGCAACCTCCCATAGATGCTACACAAGAGGTACATTTCCCTCCAGTTCTGTTGTTAGATTTTCATAAAATTACCCTCTTTGAAGAGCGTTGCCCTACAGTTCTACATTTTATACCCTGATTGCTTCTGCTGCTAGGAAGAGCTTTGCTGTGAACTGGCTTGTCTGAAGTTGATCAGGGAGGTGGTGGCCAGTCCTCTAGTAGACCTGTCTTTTTTTCTACACTCAACTTTTAACTTGTAGTTAGTTCATGCCTACTGGAGTGATGTCTCTTTAATATACATACACCTAGACTCTTGAGTCTTATTTGGGAACCTTGAATACAGCCTGCTTCAGGAGGAAAGCTGTGGTCCTAAGCATCCCTGGAGATTGTAATGTTTCTAGGGTTCAGAGGATGCTGCCATGAAACCAAAGAAGGATGTCATGAATGCCTTTTAAAAAACTCATCTGGAAATTGACTGCTTGCTAAGCATGAGTTTGATTCTTATGATGGGGGAGAAGGAATGATTTCCTCTGAGCAGGAAGAGGATGATAATGGCAGTGATTATTTCTACAGTCGATGCTATGCCTGGGGCTCGGTAACAGGTGACTGACAAAGGAAGAGCAAACTACCCATTGATTAGCAAATGATGGGAAACTGGGCATCCTAGGAAAATCTTGGGCGCCTGAGACTTTGAGATTGTTCATTTGTTTGTGGTTATCTTTTGTCTTCCGTCGGTGCTGCTGGCAGTCATTGCACAGAGCTTGCAAACACGACCTGGAAAGGGACATGCAAAAAATCCGGTTGGTGTGATCTTGACATAGAGGCACAGGGTCACTCTCCCTGCTATTGAAGGAAACAAAGAGAAGTGTGCCTTTGAAATGGCAGCAGAGGGGGTCAGAGACACGGTGGCTGGTATTTGCCAGGTCTTGCCAGGCTATTACTACAGCAGGATTTTTTTTTTATTTATTCAGTCTCCAGGGACACTCATAGGGCTAACTGGTCCTGATCCTGGTTTATTGAGAAAGAACTGAAGCCAGGTGGTGATGTAGACGCCTTGAGCATTGTGCCTGAAAACACCAGGCAAGCATGGCTGACCTAGGTGTCTACATCTTGTCCCCTGCCACTCTTTGCCTCTCATACCCAGCTTCTGAGGTTCCCTGAGCTGTGGCTACTATTTGGATTTCTTGTCTTCCTTTGTATTTTAACGTTCAGGAGAAACTTCAGCAATTAAGTCATCTTCATGGATGGTGGGTTCTTTGATAGAGACCATTGTCAGCATCGCCTGTCTAGCAGAGGATACGAAGCTTTGCTTTATCAAGCTAGCTTTATCCTTAAGCGTGGGACCATTGGAAACCGTGGTCCCCACTGTGCTGAGAGGCCAAGCTTGTGTATGTTTTCCTTCCCAGTTCTTGGATGTTTATGCCCTAGACACACTCTATCCTCCATATGTGGACACTTCATTGCAGTCTTGGCTCTTGTCATATATGGATTCGATAGTGCCTCCTCCTGGTCTGCAGGTGGCTAAGGGTCTCTTAATGTCACAGAGTGAGGCTAGGATGGCATGCAGAGTCTGCAGCTGGTTTTCTAGCCTCTCACCCCTAGCCTGCCTTCCCTGCATCCTCCATATAGATACAAACTTCCATCATTGCTACCTGAAGCCACGTGGAACCCTTGCAGATTGGGGATCTGTTGTTTGTGTGTTATTGTTGATACAGGATCTCATGTACCCCAACTCACCATGTAGCTGAGAATAACTTTGAACTCCTGCTTCTTCTGCATCTATCTCGGAAGTGCTGGAATTTCAGGCCTGAGCCTTTGTTTAGAGCCAACATGAATGGCGTGGTGGCGGATAGCACGTAGACACAGAGGCTCAGACCTGAGATCTGAGAACATAAGACTCGCAGTGATGTGAAGCCCAGAGAGACTATGGTGTTTGTGTGTGTGATCTATGCTCACTATAGAAGATTTAGAAAACACAAGTTGGCAGAAGAAATTGAAAATCTATAACCATTGATGTGAGATAAATCACATAGGCATTATTTTCAAAATGGAATCCTTTGTGGTCAGTTTTACAGCATACAATTTTTTTTTCTGGCCAGCATCCACTAGTGGACACTGAGATCTCCTGCAGGCCATCTAGCTGTGTAGCTGTTCTGGGGGAATCATTTTTTTGAGTGTCACCAAGACTCTTCATTTACTTAGAACACGGGGTTGCCTACTCCTGTGCACTCTGGGTAGTGACAATTGCATCCCGTTCTTCCTTTTCAAGGTTGAAATAGCCACAGAGCTGCACCATTCACTCTGCCTGGGTATTTTCACAGAGGCAGAATCATGACCTACATCACTGCATTTCTGGGGAAGATGGATACCCCTTGTCCTTGATTGGACAGCAAGGCTCTTCACCCCTTCTTTTTGCCCCCCTGCCCTTCTTACTCCAGCCTGGGGTCTAGGGACCACGTTGCGAATGGACTGCATTTTGAGTGGTTTCCCAAGTCGGCTGGGGCTTCATATTTCAGCATAAGATGAAGAACACTCAAGGCTCCATCCTTAGTTGCACAGGACCCTTGTAGAAGCCCTAGGAACTATGTAGGAGTTTTAGCTTTTGACTTAGCAATGGGCCAGTGCGGACCCACAGGGACTTACTTTATGATTTGGTGATCTGGGGTGGGAGGCTGTATTCCTTGCTAAATTTTACTGTATCTCTTAGCTGTTGCCTACAGCCCAGCTTTATAACACGGAGAAAGCATGAGACCCTTCCTCCTCAGACTTTTCCCTGGCTAGTACTGGGTTGAGGGAGGAATCTGAGCCAGTCTGGATTTCACACTGAGCTTGAGTTTTACGACTACAGGCTTTGCCTGTTCATGACACAGGGCAATTTGTAATGGGGATGGTGATTTGTAATGGGGATCATAAGAAAGCATCCTGATTAGAAGTGGTGTGGAGTGTGCCTGGCACAAGCCATGGCCCTGCCTCTTGGAGCTGGCTGTGCCCAGTCCTGCAAGCAGCTGCCTTTTTTCCCCATGGGGTTCAGGAACTGTCAAGAGAAGGTGGTGGGCAGTGCGTTTCACTGTGTGTGGGGATAGAGAATCCCTGAGGGTGAGTGAGTACCTTGGAAGGGAGGTGTTACTGTGGGTTGGGTTATTATCAGGAAATGCAATTGGTTCCCTGCCTCTAAAACCTTAGTGGTGGCTGCCAGGCAACTTGAAGCCCTCTGGACTCTGCCTCGCTGCTGCTACCCACTTCTGCAAGGCCCAGTCACGCTGAGGTCATCACAGCAGTGGGACAAGAGCCCAGAACCCTGGCTGCACCTGAGTGCGGTGTCCTTTACCTCCCACACCTGGAACCCATTGTCTCTGGTCTTTCATTGACTGCCTGGGGACCCCCAAATTCTAAAATTTGACATGCAAGGCATCTGCGTCACTCATCATGCAGAGACATAGGCACTAAGTAGTTTGCCCAAACCCTGAAAGTCAGCAGCTGGGCACAGGTCATTTGCCCTGGAGCCCAGAGATTCTGCTACTTGAGTCTTCCTAGAGAGCGTGCACGTCTGCCCTGCCTCCCCCCTGCCACTTCATCTTCAGTCCATCCCCAGAGAAGCTGGTCTCTGAACCCTGAGTCTTGTTCCCACAACCCAGCTCCAGCAGAGTCCAGGGCCGGAGATGGTCTATCATTGGCTGTGTCTTCTAGTGGTTATCGTCCCAGCTCATCTCTTTAAAGGAAACCTGCAGATTTTAAGCACCACTAGGAATGACTATCTCAGGCTGAGTATCTATCAGGGAATAGTTAATTTTAATTGTCAATACCATACCATCATCAGGGAAGAAAATCTCAGTGAGGCTCCTAGATCCGTTAGCCTATGGGCATGTCTGTGGGTGATATATCTCAGACACCTTAACTGACACTGGAAGGCCAGCCTGGTCTGGAACTCTAGACTGTAAAAGAGTAGAGAAAGCTAGGTGAGCACTAAGCAAGTATGCGTTGACGGCTCTCTGCTTGATTGTGGATGTGATGTGTCTCGCCACTTCATGTCCCTGCTGCGTTGACCTTAGTGCTCGGATGAGCAACTGAGAGCTAAAACAAAGCCTTCTGCCCTAAATTACTTGTTGTCAGGACATTTTTAATCCCAGCAATAAAAATGGAAAGAGAACATCCTGTGTTACCCGCAAGGTTAGGTTGATGGAAAGGGTTTGGTGCTATTCAAATTCCTCTTCCAGAAGCTGTCTTGTGATGAGCACAGGCCAGCTCATCACCTTTAGCTTACAGGCCACTCCAGGAGTACTGAGGAGCCACCTCAAGTGCATCCAGATGTCAGGGCAGGTGTACAGGAACTAAAGGTCTTACGTGTATCACTGCCTGTGAGTAAATCAGGGCTTTCATTCCCTGTATTTCTGCTTCCTGTTGCATAATCCACATGGGACCTGGGACTAGGGTCCCTCTGGCTCCCAGTGGTACAGGAAGGAGTCACAGAAGGGACAGGAGCCTGGCCACCCACTGTCCCCTAGCAGTGCGAAATCCAGCTGACAGTCTGAGATGACAGTGGACGCCTCGCTTGTGTGACCGTCCTGCCATTGACACATAACCTCATAGGGCTGGTGAAGAAAACACAGAGCGGCTTCTAAAGCACCCAGCTGGTTCTCAGACCTGTCAAGGCCACCTGACAGCAATGTGTGGGGAAATTACAGAGAGGAACTTAAAAAGATGTCATAGTAAGATGATGTGTAGTATCCTGGATGAGACTCTGGAGCAGACAAAGAGCAGGTCTAGTAATATCTCCTTTCTCTGCAGAGCTGTGCTCAGGCAGCCTGGGCCTCTCGGTACTGGACCTCAATCTTTTCCGTCGGCTTTTTAGTTCTGTCCTGGCCTGGACATTCAGAGGTGAGCACTCTTCTCAGCGGTGATGGAGCCTTGAAAGTAATGTACGGTTTATCTGTCTGCAGAGTGGACTTGTGAAACCGAGTGATGACCACAATTGTACGTTGATAAACTGCTTAGAAATCCAGAGTCCAGGGCACCAGGCCCTGGAGTGAATGGACCCTGTACTGGGAATCACTCAGGGTTCTCACTAATCCTGCTAGTGTTAAGGGTGGGTGAAGGGATGGAAAGCAGAATGGGATTAGCTCCCCTAAAAGTTGACTGGTTAAACTTTGCCCAGATACTGAGTCATATTAAGGTTCCTCTTGAGTTAAATGGGGTTAGTCAGTGTATAGAGGTGAACCCAGGTCTTGGAAGTATTTGTGAGTGTGTATGAATGTGTGTGTGTCAGAGAATCTTACACTTGAAGCCCTAGTCTTAGGCAGACTGCTTCCTTTTATGTCCCAGCTCACACATACTGATATCTTTCTTGCCTGCCCAGAAATGGCCTTGTGATATGATAAACATGCAGCTTCTAGTCTGTCAGGTCTTGGATGGAGGACAGCAAAAACATTTTATCTACTGACTGTGTACTGTGCAGAGTTCTGCTGAGTACCCCTCAGGTGTTTCTCATCCACAGAAACTTTCCAAGGTGAGACAGTGCCTGCGATGTTAGGGGATGAAGAATTGATGATGGGCAGGCTTGTGGCTTGTGGGAGGTTCCCTAGGGAGAGAGAGGGGTGGTACTGGCTTTCAATCCTCGCAGGTCTGTTCTGACCTCCACACTTGAAGCTTCTCAGGTGGGACAGGCAGCAGACAGCCCATAGCTTCCATGTTCAAGCTGACATCTTTGCTGGGTGCGAACAAGTCAGGGTGGTTAGCCATTTGTCTTGGGCCTCTTAAGATGTTGGATTTGGGGGTAATCAGTGGGTAGACACCCCAGTGACTTTCTTGTGACTCTTCAGTGTACGATGGGCACTAGCCTTGCTAGAAGAGCACCACAGAATAGAACTCCACAAAAGTGGATGTTAGAATCTGTTCTAGCCCCTGAAGCCACACCATGCCCTGAGTTCTGATGGCGCACTCCATTTAAGAAAGATTCCCACTGCCTGATTTTATCTCTCGTCCTTTCTTTCTCTTACTCAGCTAGAGAGAGCATGCTCAACCCTCCCCCCATTCTCTTCTTCCTCTCCTCTCCCTTTATAATAATCCATATCTAATATGTATATGATATATATCTTCTGTCTTTCTTTGTAATAATAGTCTTCCTATGTAGACCTTGCCTATGTCCTGCCATGACGCCTGCCCACTGCCACTTCCAACTGTGCCCACAGGACGTGAGTTCTGCTTCCATAGCTATCCATCAATCCCTTCATAAAAAACAAGATATCAGATCACAAAGGAAGCTGTTGGAAGTTCTGGCCTTGTGTTCCTCAGAGTCACAGTGACAGATGTGGAGCCCCAGGCATTGTTGTGCCGGCTGCATCCTAACTTCACATTCACCCTTGCCCACCACCCACAAGGCTTCCTCACAGCCCTAACATCACATTTCCTCATGCCAATGCACTACTCTCTGAGCTTACATTTACTTTTGAGGTCCCGTCAGTTAGATAAGTCCCCTGTTCCTGCTCCACTTACCTGGCATGCCCTCCAGGAGGAGCCTGGAGGTTTGTAGAGGACCTTTTAGGGAAGGCTGGAGTGTTGGGGTGGGAACTCAGCAGTGGTTTTTACTCACTGGGCTCTCATGAACCATGGTCACAGAAGTTTGGTGTTCCTGAAGCTTGTTCACGCCACACACGCTTCTCCAACCAGCCAGAGAAAGACCACGTTCATCTGTCGACTCAGCTAGTATCTGATGATGCTGAGGTGTGAGAAGCCAGTACAAATGCCCTCACTGCAGGGACCCCTCTGTTCTTTCACTGTATGGAGCCCCAAACCTGGTTCGTGGGGTATTCACTGGTGAACCTTCCTGTTCTTCCCCTTTGCACATTGATGTTGCTCCTCAAGCACGCTTTGGGAGGCAGTACTGGTGTGATTGATTCTAAACTCTGGCAAACAGAGTGCCGCTCCCGGCTCCTGACAGTGAACTCGTGTTTTTAGTTGCCAGAGAGGTACAGACTCCGCAGCAGTAGTGTGGGAGAATTCCCACTGAGCTCACCCATCTGGCTCCGGAGTGTTAGCACCCAGCCTTAATCCACTTTTTTGTTTTCCGGTTACCTTTTGTTTCTCTGGTTGCCCTCTATGTGAATCTTATCTGAAAGTTTCTCAAGGGTACAAAGCCTATGCAAACCTGGTTGGGAAAAATCTGGCACATTGTGACATTCCCTAATCGAGAATTTGCATTTGGCATTGTCTCCTTGAAAGCTTCTTCAGGATGTTTTGGGGATTTGGAAGTCAACTTGCTGAAAGTGTAAATTAGGGAATAAAGAAGGCCCTTAGCTAAGGGAGGATGTCAGTCTGAGAGAGGCCTAGTCGCCCTGCCACTGAAAAGACAAAAAGGCATCCTTGGAGTATCTGCGTCTCTTGATTCCACAGACTCTTGTATACACCCACTGTACAACAAGCAGGTGCTTCAGGGTCTCGGGAGCCCTGAGCCAATGAAAAGCAGAGTTTTATAGCCATGGCACCTGTATTAATAGAGGGTCAAAAGCTGAGGTGATCTTTGATTGAGTACCCTAATTTTGCCTGAGGTGAGGGGCAACCTCACCTCAGTAGAATCTGAGGCCACTGTTGAGGTGGCAAAGAGGATTTCCAGATAGTGCCATGGGCTTGAGCTGGCTTGATTCTTTTTTGAGCAATAGGAATCAGGGATGTGTAGCAGGAGCAAGCTGAAGTTTTTGAAGCTCCCAGTGTGCTCAGTGCCCAAAGAAGAGGGTCTCTTCACTCACCTAAACCAACCCTGATTCCTGAGCCATTGAAATAGAGAGATGATCGGCCTCTTCTCTGTGGTTATGTGCTGTGTTGGGTTCCTCTGGGCCCACCAGCCTGCCCTTGGACTCACTTGTACAATGCATAACTGAATTTCCCACCTTCACTGAGGGGTTTCCTGTGACATGCCTGTTCCCTGGTAGACCGTTTTGAGGGAGGGCTTTGTGTCATCTTCCACTGCCGCATTCAAACCAGTGGAAATCAGATCCTCTGCACTCCACCTCCCCACCCTCAGCCATTCCTCTGCACCAAGCTCCACACTGACCACCTTGATACCAGAGTTGGTCTGCCCTGAGCTGGTCTACCCAGGACGATGTATATCTGATAGGCTTTCAATGCAGGTACATCTACACCTGCCTCCCTTCCCGCCCCGCCCCCCCAAACTCATGTTCCTGTTCTCCTTCCAACCAGAAAATTCTTTGTGTGAGGTTTTTTTGGTGGTTTTTTGTTTTGTTTTGTTTGGTCAACTTCTCTCGTTAAACTCTTCAAAATCTTCAAATTTTCTAGAACATGGCTGGCTCTTCATATCCTTTTCACTGCAGGAACCCCATAGAGGGCTTTAAAACAGGCTCACTGGAATCCTTCTGTCCCAGGGGACAGATGGCAGGATTGTTTTTCAGGCTTTTCCCAGCTCCGACCTGAGTATTCAGGCCCTGGCCTCCACTTTCTGAGCAAAGCTCTGTCGAGGTGGAGTGTGGTTTGTGGCACATCCTCTTCCTCCCAGAAGCCCTGTTTGAGATCTGCTTTTTCTCTGGGCTCCCTGGAGGTGGCTACAAAGGAATGTGGGCCCCTGGCTGAGTGTTCAGAACACACACATTCCTGGAGTGAGTTAAAATTAGAAGACTGCCACATTTCCTGCCATTCAGGCACAGTCACTGGTGTTTGTTTGCACAAAGGTTCTTGGGTAACAATCTGGAATGGGTTTGGGAGGGATGAGAGGTGAAGTCATGATTTTCAGGAGGGAGGTGAGCGGTTTCCATGACGACCTTTGTTGTGGGCGTCACCCGCTTTGAATCCTTGCAGACTGGTACTGGGATGGGAAATGCTGTTACACAACTCTTTTTGATTGGTCACAAGGAAAATTTAATCTTATTCATCTTTATTTCCCCCTAGGAGGCAACTATAAAGAGAAATGAGTGTCGCCCCTCACTTTTCAAATGACTCTTTGAAGTTTAACTGCTAATCTCCACTTTCTACCTATTCTAGGGGGGATCACCCCCAACACACTCACTAGCCAGAATTTGTAGGTGCCAGGTGGAGTAGAACATTTCTCAGTCCACACATGTGCATTGTGAATATTCTAGAATCATTCATTCAACAGAGTAACTGAGTGCCTGCTAGGACCCAGGTTTCCCAGTGTTCAAATGAATAGGACAAAGGTCTTGTCTTCATATAGCATCTATTCTGGGGCAGGGGCCAAGGGAAGATGTATGTCCCTGAAGGAGAGGCAGGTGAAGCTGGGGGGGGGCATTGAGCAAGTAAAGTAGAGTGTGTGTCCCAAAAGATACCTAAACCTGGCGTACGTAATTGTTACCTACCTGTAAGGGCAAAGGGGCCTTTGTAGATTGGAGGAGCCTGGGGCTTCAGAATTTCTTCTATTTTACTTTGTAAATGAGAGCATCCTGCCAGCATCTACAGCGTACAGTTTGGAGCATGGCACCATGGTAGGACCTTGTGGGCTGGTGAGGTCACCGGGAAAGACAGAAAAGAGTCTAAGATAGGATGAGGCTTGTTCTTTCCATGATTCACTCCAAGGGAGGGCTATATGAATTGTTTATAGTGGCGCCCCATCACTCTATTACTTTCTGTTAGGCCCTGACTCTCAAAGCTTTCCCCATTTCTCAGCATCTCCAGTCTGGGAGACTAAGGTTTCAGGACTCAAACTGTATCCGAACCAAAGCATGTGGGATTCCTACCTCTGTCGAAAATGCGAACACATGTGTCTCTATAAAGGGGTGGTGCAGACGGGTGCAACCACACACACTGATGACAGCCACAGACTCAACTAAGATGCTTTCCATATGGAGTCAGTGATACCACTGAATACTAAGAGCTGAAAATGAATATGCTTCTAGCTGCAGCCTGATGACCAGTGAAAGCCTTGGCTTTAACCCATGGGGCTGGGTTTCTAGCCCCTAGAACAGCATCAAATACATCTGTGTCTTACGCTGTGATCTGTAGAACTGCATCACAGCGGTTATGGGAGAGAGGGCATTTGAGAATCCAAGGAAGTGATCTCTGAGCAGAGCCCTGCTTCCTTTCAACACAGGGCAGGCTTCCCTGCTGACTGACTTGGGACCAGGGCAGGCACCTGCATTATTACCTAGACCCAGCTGAGAGCCAGCATCCCATGACCTCTGCTGAGCCTGGGAGATGCATGGTGATTTTATGTATTACTGATGAAAAACCATCTATTGGAGTACAAATGGCCCTTGCTCGCTCTCCCCTCAGATTAGCTGGGTGTAAATGCATCATGGTAAAGGGACAGCATATTTGCTCGGCTCTTTCTAAATTAGAATTTTCTGTACTAACAATACAAAGTTGCCCTCCAGCTTTAACCAGAGCCAACCAGAAGTAGAATGCCCCTTTCTGCCATTCAGCCGCATGTTTGTGTCTTGGCAAAAAGCCAACCCAGTGACCTAAAGCCAGCTGTACATTTCCCATCTGCTTTGGACTGCCACCTTCCCAAAGGCAGTGCCTTTATTTTAGATGGTGACTGCTCTCAGGAACAGGATTTGGGGTTCCAGGAGAGATGTGGAGAGAGAAGATAACAATGGGTGAACTGTTGAAGGATGGCACTGTGGACCACTGAGGCTGCACAGAGTCTTCCTGGGGAACTATCAGAATATGCCTTGGAATTGTCCCTGAGGGCAAGGAGCATGGGTCAAGGGCTGCTTTGAGGTGTCTCCTGAGACCTTGACATGCTGCAATGGGGAGCCCCCAGCATCAAGAATTATCCTGGCAGCCCCCTGAAAATGGGTCTGTATTTTATGGTGTAGTATCCATTATGGCACGGTGCCTCTTGTAGTGTGGACTTCTGTAAGACTTTTTTCTGGCTCCTGACGGGGTGGGGATACAAGAAAGGGAAGTGTATTAGCCAGAGTTCTCTAGAAAAAGAGAACTGATAGAATGAATATATATGGGATTTATTAGAGTGGTTTATGGGTTATAGACTGACTCTTCCAAATATATATGCTATTTATTAGAGTATCTTATAGGTTATAATCTGATTCTTTCAACAATGTCTGCCTCCTGATGGAAAGTCTAAGAACCCAGTAATTTTTATTCTACGAGGTTGGATGTCTATCTGGTTTTCAGTATACTCTGGAATCATGTAGGCTCTAATGCCAGAGAAGGAACGGACTTGCTGTCCAGAGTGAGGGCAAGCAGGCAAAGAGAGAGCCTCCTTTCTACAAGTTCTTTCCAAGGGCTGCCCGTAGAAGGTGTGGTCCAGATTAAAGGCGGGTCTTCCCACCTCAAAGAATCCAGATCTAGAGCGGGTCTTCCCATTGCAAACAGTTCAATCCAGAAGAATTCCCTCACAGGTGTGCCCAGGTGCTTGGCTTTTAGTTAATTCCAGTCCAATTGTCAACCAAGAAAGTGCATCACAGGAAATATTTCTACTTCTCCAGTAGGGTTGGAGAGAGGTGACTCCAGACTATTGCTGTGACAATGTTGGGAGGAACATGGAGGGAGTAATGGTGTGCAGAGGCTACAGGAACCTGTCCTCCTGCTGGACACACAGCCCTTGTCATGCTAGGCTCAGGATGCCATTCTCTCGTGCTAACTTGCGCAGGCACTTTTCATCTTCTGTGTTCTACATTTCTCTCTGATTTCTAGCTCTTGTTAATGTTGCCGGATTGCTGCTTTATAGAGGCAAGGAGGAAAGCCAGCGAGGTAACGCAATGAGCTAATGGCCTCCTGCAACTTCACATCCCTGGGAGCCAATGAATGCTAGCCATGTAGGGCGGGAAATGGGTTCATAGCTTGCTAACCTTTCATGCCTGATTAATGGGGCTTCTGAGAGAGGAAGACAGGATAGAGACGGAGGCAGAGCCCACCTTTATATCCACACTGCCTTTCTGAACAGGTGTGGACTGGATCTTCAGCCTGACCGAAGCCAGGAGGCTGTGGGATCATGGCAAATGGTAGTAGTCTGCAGGTTGGGTGGTCACTCAGCCCTGTATCAAAGATTGAAAGGCCTCCCAAATGCACTACAGTCCGACGGAGTAACAGTCATATTGGCTGTTTTTCAAGTTTGCATTATTTTTTTTATTTAAAATATGTGTGCTTAAAAGTAAGTCATTGCTTGGTGTGCTGGCACATACATTTAATCCCAACACTCTAGAGAGTGAGATACGGAAGATTTCAAATATGAGGTTAAAAAAATACAAATAAAAACAAGATATTTTCTACAGACTAGAGAGGTAGTTTAGTCTGTAAACAAGAACCTGATTTCAGACCACAGCACCCAAGTTTAAAAGGGGGGTGTGGTGTGAGGTTATAATCTCAATGCTGGAGAGATAGAGATAGGTAAGTCTCTGGGGCTCACTGCCCAGCCAGCCTGGCCTCATTAGGTGGGCCTCAGGTCCCTATCTCAAAAACCAAAGACAGTTCCTGAGGACGATACCTGAGGTTGACCTGTGACCTCTGCCACGTGCATACATAATAAACAAATAAATGAAAGGTATTTCTTGCTATGGTGGTGTTGCTTTGTGTTCTGGATAACACTATGGTCATCTCGGAGGGATGTAGACACTGAAGTTTTACTTGGGAAAAATGTGTAAAGCTCACACTGGTGCTATAAGTTGATGCAAGTTTGCGGGTCCAGTAACCCCCCCCACACACACACACACACTGTTTTTTCTTTCTCAGTTTCCACATCTATTTGGGATGGTGGTGTATTTGAAAGGAATACTCTGTGAGAATCCCAATTCCCCCTTTCCACTTTGCTCCAGCTGGCTGGCTGGGCTTTCTCAACTATGACTATTACCACCCCCACCTCTGCCTTCCCACCCCCCAACCCCCCACCCCTAAAAGCTGATCCACAATGAGTCAAGCATGGAAAGAATTAGGGTCTTGTTGAAAGGCTCAGGCCTCTGGCTGCATTTCTCTGTCCTTTGAGTCTTATACTGTTGCCAAGGTGAGAGGTTGCCAAGGAGTAGATTTGACCTGTAGAGGGAATAGTACTCCAAAGGTCAGCTGGCAGCACCATTCTGGTGGTCCCTGGTCAGCAGGGGACAGCTCTCCCTGCTGCCCCTGGGAGAGATGGCTGATAGGAAGGTGGGGCCAGAGCTCTGTGAAAACTGGCAATGGCAGGGACCACGAGTGATGTTATCTTCTTACCCTGCCCAGCATCCAGGAGCGGGGATTTCACTGTAGTCCATGATAGAGATGGGATTTGAGTAGTCCTTAATCTGGGACAACCCAAATCTTCAGCTCATTCACCTTTTCTCTACAGCCCTCTCCGTGTTTTGTGGAGGCAGGAACTCTCTCAGGACCCAGCCAATGCTGCCTTCATCTGCTTTAGGCAGGCTATTTATATTTATCTAACTTTCAGATTTAGGAGGTTTTGTCACCTGTAAGGGACAGAGAAGGAAGGAAATATAACACAGGACTCCATTGTTCCTGCTTGCAGACATCCGGTCTCTGCAGCCTGCATTGTCTGGACCCATTGCCTTTACATTTCACTCCGCTAATTATGGAGGTTACAGGCGATGCTTGCTTTGTCCAGCACTGGGTCTCAGTCCCAGGGCTGTTCTTGTCCTTCCTGCACAGGAGGATGAGGTCATTGAAGCCATTCCTTTTCTGCTCAGTGTGCTGGGGACACCTGTGAGGCTGCCTTTGAGGCTTGTAGAGGACAGTAACTGAGATGTCAGATAGAGAAAACCATTTTGGGTTTGTTCTACCAATGACTTCCAGAGGGTTGACTGGGACCCTGTGAGCAGTGTTCATTCTCAGGTTTGCCCTAGACTTCAGAATTAGGAACCTGGGCAGAATAGGATCAGGCGCTGGTCTATTGTAATCAGTTCTCTGTCTGATATATACCAATGTTTGGGAACTCCAGCCTTACTCAGATGTAAGAAATGAAGTTCTAAGCACTTGGGGAAGTTTCTGCTGTGCACTTGGTGCTGTGTCGCTATTTTCTGTTTCAAGGAAGTGGAAGACAAGGTCCATTCTCCCAAGTTGTCTATATGGGCTTGTTAAAAAGGAAGAAAACAAGAGTCTCCTTTGGGGTTTTTCATATGCTGTGAAAAGCCTTGTTTTAACAGGCAGGGAAATGGTGGCCCAGAGAAATAAGGTGATGCCAGACCCTTCAGGTTTATCTGAATGCACACATACATGTATGGCTGACAGTCGCCAGTTTCAGATTGTTTACACACACACACACACACACACACACCCCAAGTTCTGCAAATAAACTGCTTATTCCCGTGGTCCCTGTGCATGGTCCTTTTGCACTGGTCCCCCAGGAAGGTTTTCAGGTCATAATCAGAACACAGGCTGCATCCTGCCCCAGAAAGTGGCTTCTTCAATAGCTTTTAGATGGTGGTCATAAATATAGCAGGATAAAGGCTTCAGCGCCAAGGGAAAGCAGGAAGATCAGGGCTCAAGATCATCCTTGGCTATATAGCAAATGTAAAACCACCCTGGGCTACATGAGACCTTGTCTCAAGAAACCAAATATAAATAAGAATTCTTCTGCTGGTAGTGTCCAGAAGTCTGAAGTCAGACTGTGAGGGTTCTAGAGATGAAGAAGATAGTCAAAACCTGCATGGTTTTAAGAAATGACAAAAACAAGGTATGGCAGGCCTTCCCAAGAGTGAGCCAAAGGTTAAGTGCACAGCTAGGCTTTGGAATCTCAGGTCACTGCTGGATGTCACAGGGGCTGATGGCACTGACCTGCCCTTGAAGGCTTTGGGAGGCACCTGCCACTGAAGGGACCAGAACTGACCTCCTTTGTGGAGGAGCCCTGGAGCGCTTGTCTCCTTCCCAGGTTGGAAGCAGCTCGGGTCATTAACTTTGAGGTTGGGTTAGGGCCGTTACTCATTTTCCTCGTGGCCACGTCCTCATCTGTGTATTTCTTCAGCCCTTGCTCTGCTCACTGTCCAGGGCACCGCTCTTGGCCTCCAGCCCGCACCTGTGGGTGGAGGCCCACTTGCTTCTGGCTTAAGCCTGCAGCCGCCTGGCCCTGTGCCCATTGCGTAAGTAGCCTGGCATGGAACAGGGGCTTGTAAACATCTCTGGAAAGCCAGGAAACAGGTCTTTCAGCTTTGTGGGCCAGAAGGTCTCTGAAGCTGCCTCTCATGGGTTAGCACAGACATTAGCTGACATATTAGAGTATTCAGTAAGACATCAGTGTAAGAACACTGGGGTTTGAATTTTATGTGATGCCCACCTTGTGAAATACTGGTCTTTTGATTCATTCCACCCCAAACACCAACTACTTAAAAATACATTAGCATCTGGTTTTGTGGGCCCTACAGAGGCAGATGACCACTGTTGGGTTCAGCCACAAACCATCGCTTACCTCTTATACAAGACAAGGATTCACCTGTTTCTGTCTTATGTATTTGCTCTGCAACAATGGAAGGGCTGCATGTGCAGGTTTGAGATTTACGTGGATCCATTAATGTCTGTTCGAGTCCTGTCTCAGGGTGTTGAGACAGAGTACAGATCTTGAGGTATTGACTGGAATAGGGAGCCATGTGGGGCCTTTCCTGAAGACTTGTAACACGTGAGGTGGGTGAGGACATTAGCTCTCTCAAATCTGTCTTCCTTACTCAGCAGCATCTAGAATGGCAAGGCCCTGAGACCCTCTCTCCTTGCTTTGCAGATGAGTGTGTGGGGTGTGGTGGATTATTTGATGAGCAGTTTTAACACAGAACCAAAATTACATTTGTTGAATTTCTGGTGCTTGGAGTCCAGCATGGGTGTGGAATGGGGGCAGAGGAAGTTGCCTCAGGGGTCACTGTGAGGGGCTGCCCTTTGGCCCAGCCTCAGCCATGGTGGCAACTGGAGGCCTTTGTGGGCACCACACCCATCTGTTGTAATGATCCCAGGGACCTCCATATTTTTCATTTTAGTAAATCACCTGATTTTACTGAATTAAGGCCTTTAATCTCATTTTGCCTCCTTAGAGATTCTCTCTCCAGATGAAGTCATATTCTGAGACACTGCAACCTATGAAATTGTTGGGGAGGCCATATAAGAATGTGGAGACGGAGGACTTGCTAACCATCCTGGAATGAGGTGTGGACAATCCCTGTCCCCTTGTAGTTTGCTGTTTGAATTTGGTGGGATGGTGGCCATAAGCCTTTACCAGCCTTCTAGCACTTAGCCAGGGTCAAACTCTGAAATTTCAAGTCTGCCAGGACCATGAGGAGATGACCAGGGGGCCAGCATGAGAAAACACTGGTACTTTGAGACTCCCAAATGCAAGGCAATGTTGTTCTTTGGCATTGAGTTTATAGGGAGTTCCCCAAATTCTTCCCGGTGATGATGGCAATGGTGTTTCTTGAAGCAGCTGGAGATGTAGGCATCTCCTGAACACTGTAGTGACTTAGGGTTCATATGGTTATCCTTGGAGTCATGACAACTGATGGGCCCTGACTCTCTAGGCATACCTTTTTCTTTCATTATGCAGAGACCTTGGCTTTCCAAAGAGTTAGAGCAAGAGGAAGAGAGGTGGATAGGGGTCATCTGGTTCTGTCAGATGTGCATTTCAGGATAGCAGCCCCCAGCCATCTCTCCCTCCCATTGCTCAGCACTACAATGGCATGTGCTTAGTGGGGTACCTCTGAGTCAGCCTGGTTTTGCTGTGCTCAGGGTTTTTCTCCCTTTGACATGAGCATCTGATTATGGGGTCCTTCAAGCACTCTGATGGGGATTCCCAGGTTTTGAGACTTATTTGACCTAAGACAGCATGGCTGGCCATTCTCCAGCAAGCCTGATGGCTAGACTGTGGTGCCTGCTCAGTGTCCCAAATGGCCCTTCCCATTGGTCTCCAAAGCCTCTCTTGTTCATGAGCACTTCCTCATGCATTGTCCTAGCCTTTTTGATGGTATTCGTCAAATGGATGCTTTTCTGGTGCTCACCATTTCAAACACTGCCTGTGTACAAGGCCTGTCTGTTTTCTCATGTGGCATTTTTTCTAGGGTGCTTTAGCGTCTTCTGCTTCCCACGTTTAGGTACATCTGAGGTTTACATTTCCACTGAAGCCCTGATGGGTGATGTCTCTGCTCTGAAATCTCAGCATGTGCCTTGGCTACACAGGAATGGGGTGAATGTTACATAGATATGGGTCCGGGACACAGATTCTGGTCTGTGGAAGTATGGGGCAATGATATGAATCTGTGTACGTGAGGGCTGTAACAGATGGAGTGGATTTTTCTCTTCCTGTCCTGTCCAGGACTGCATTCCTATTAATGCCCATGGCAGTACAGTCACCCCATTTCTCAAAAGCCCAGGGTGGACAGTGCCAGAGACTCAAGCCTTTAGCCCCACCATATTGTGCATGGTGGTCAAGTCTACCCATGCTGGTGGTCATTCTGTGGCTGTCTCACTGTGTCACCAAGGTACTTATTCTTCTGCATATGTCAGGGTTGGAATCTACCTGGGTTCAGCTGCTGTCCTGATAATAGCTAGTGGCTAGGACAGAAGCAAGGGCAGGCTAGCCCAGAGGGGGCTGCTGTGATCTTTCCATCAGGGCAGCTCTGGGAGGCCCACAGTCAGCGATCTGCTATCTTAAGCATCTGTCCCCTATTTCACACATCCCC